>PVJX010024882.1:0-27616 GCA_004027295.1 Dolichotis patagonum | reverse complement strand
ATATGAGATATCCTCATTTTTGAAGGGGTTTGATAGGCAATTTTATATGCCACAGGAGAAAAAGAACCTAAGAAAGTATCCACTTATCCAGTGAACTGTTAGGCAATTGCCTTGTTTTCCAGCATTGAAAATAAACAAAAACTTCTAGTAGCAAAAGAATCACTATGTGCTGTTTAGAAAGAACCCATTTTAACTTTTCGTCTTTAAAATGCACACTGAGAATGCACCAGTTGTCAGCTGAAAAGGTACCTGGCAATTTAGAGAGGCCAGACTGCCTTCTCACTTTTTCTTCTTCTCTCACCAACCAGCATTACTAGAAGAAAAGGAAAACATGTTCCCAAGAACCCAGAGAAATGAGTGGAGGCATTGCAGGGAGGACAGGAATGTGACACGTGTATATCACAGTTTTCTCGTCATTGTCCCTCCTTACCCTAAATATTTTTGAATGACGAATAGCTTACCAAATGACACAAAATAACAACTCTGAAATCTCATCATGTGTATTTTTCATGAAGCTACTATAATTTTGTAAGTAAAAAAAATTCAATCAGAGTAGAAGGGAACAAGCAGGAGAAGGAAGAGTCAGTTATTCGGGAAATAACACACAATAAAAGAGGGCTATTTTTCTCACATGTTGTTCTGTTATAATCGATACAAGTGACTCAACCTCAAACTATTTTGAGTGTAGATAACAGGAAACAACCAAAATAGTGATATTTAAATAAACACAGATTTCCAAAAGCCTCTCAATAAATTGCATTCCAAATGATGAATGTAATGTTCAGCTTTCAAAGCTTATGCTAAAAGACAAATTGTACCAACAGTGGGTTTCCATATTCTAGACTATTAAAAATAGATACATATACATATCCTAATTAAATAAATCCTAGTTTTCATCACATTGTTTAAATTTTTAAAATCTGCATGTATTTGTTGTAAAATATAACTTAGAAATTGGTAGATCTAAATGTTAAAATATAAAAATGATTCTACGGTTTACTCTGAGTGAGATCAATGAGATTATGAGAAATCAGAATTTGGAGTAAGGTATTTTCTAAGGATCCTTTCATTTGAACAGCAATGTATTCATCACTGACACCATGAGACAAATCTTGACTTCTGGCTCAGTGTCTTAATTTCCTGAGATTTTTTTTTTAAAGGAGAAAAAGAGCCTTTTAGCAACCAGAGAAAAACAGGAAATACTTAGAATTCATAATTTAATTTCCTAATACTTTCCTAAACAGAAAAAAATTTAAGACATACTTACAAAAATCACTTAGAAATCAAGTTATTTACATCTAGAATATCTACAAATTAAACTTTGTCCACTTTTTCTAGATTTTCAGAATGCCTCTTAGCTAAATAAGAACTCTCATGGACCCGAAAGCAATGATAGGTTAGTTTCTATAATCCATAGGCTGAAGCACAGTACCGCACAACTTTACATTTCCTGCCATTTGTCCTCTCTTCTGGTGGCAAGAAAAACGTGTTTCTGATAAATTTGAGAATGAAGTAATCTGAATTCAATTTGGTCACTTGCAAGATTCAGGTCTTATGTTTACCAGCTTTCTCACCTGTAAGAACTATAAAAGATAAAAGCTCTAAATGTTACCCTTTAAATACCATCTGGAACTGAGTTTGGCTGATACCCATACCATGAGGTAAAAAATCACTGCATGACTGACTATATTGCTTCTGAAAATAGTCCCCAAATGACACTGCACTTAACTTGGCCTTGGAAGTGCAGACATGTATTCAAAATATCTCTGTTCACTTCAGAGAAAAGTATCATAAAGTGATTTTGACCAAGTCCTGCGTAGTAGGCCTGCTCAAAGGCGCTTAAGGTTTTTAGGCCAAGTGAGCAGAAGGCAGATCAGAGGAAGAAGTGGCAAGACGCCACACGTGCAATCTCTGCGGTCGAGCAGTCGTCCCTGTCCCTGTCCCTGCCGTGCACGTTATCTGCACCTGAGGAGCTGACTAGATCAGAAGTAGTCCACTTGTAACGCCAGAACACAGGAGTAGTGAGTCACCTCAAGGAGCCCCAACTTGACGTGTGATTATAATTTGGCAAGCTGAAACCTAATCAGTCACATTTCGCTTTCTCGAGAAAGATTCATAGTTGGGGGCGGGGAGCAGCGCACTGATACTAGGCAAACAAATGGAAACCAAATGGACAGCCAGAAGTCGGTCATGTTTACTGAGTCATGGCCAGTAGGGTTAGTCATCAGGGCCCCTGAGGTGCCACAGTGAAGAGGACTTATACTGTGCTTCTGAGCTGCTCCTTAGAGACTCCTGGATTCCTTTGTTCTGGCTCCATATTTGTGAAAATTTGATAAATAAATGGAACCTCAGATTTTGGTTTTAGCGTTTCTGAAGCTTACTCACAGAGACAGAGTGCCTGATTCATACTCGACAGTTCATATGACACCAGAAACTCCTGAGGTTTTATTGTTTTATTGTGAATAAATATCCATTTGAGAAAAGATTTAAAATATCACGCTAAAGAGGTCACAAAATTGTTCAGTGGGGTGGGGGAGACATGAGGCATCCGACCACAGTAACCTAGCTCATTCTGACTAACAGCAGGTTCTGAAGATTCCCTGATGCCAGGAAAATAATAAGTAATCCAAGCAACAGTCTTTTCCTGCTTCTTATAATTGTTACTTGAATGCATAAGGATCAATGCCCAATCGATGTGCTGTGCATTCCTGTCAGCAATGCAATCTCTTTCTTGTTCTTGATTCTAGTCAGAAAACCCGTATCTCTCGAATGCCATTTTAGGAGTATTTACTCTGAGAAAATAGAATTCATGTTTGGCGCAAATAAGCTCTTTGTTCTCATGCTCATTGTGCCTCAATTTACCTTTTAGGTTGACAGTTTTCATATCCATTGCTATCTACTTAAATTGGTGTGACTAATAAATCTCATTCAGTCAGGCCTCTGGATCGAACAGGGTCAGATCCTGTTCCACTGTACTTTGCTAAGGTGACAGCCTCCTGGATGAGTCCCATCTTCTTGGATAGTGTTCTTCGTATCAAACCCCAGGTGATATAGGTAAAAGGTATAGAGTAAGGAAACACAATGAGAAAATAATCTACCTCAGGCTGATGGAAAGACAGAAACACACAATTACTGATGGTAGGTGTTCCTATGGTCCTTGTAAATTATGTTTCTGGGATATCAGTGCTTAATAATAATAATAATAATAACAATAATAATAATAATAATAATAATAATAAAAAACCAAACCAGGATTTTTAAAATTAAAATGCTCTTAAATATTAAACTATTTTTGTTAAATTTAAACTGCAATTATATTTTATTTTAAATTTCATTACATTTTAATGTCAAAAATATCACCCTAAAAAGTGAGCTGCCTAGTGTTCTTGCAGGCAGCAAGTAATTCTACCTCTCACAGGATGTGTTTTTATTCCCAGGGATGTTTATGATGTTGGTGACATGATTGGGCTCATGCTAGATCTGCAAACTTATGATAATCAGTTGTACTTTAAGCTGTTTTTCTCATAATTTAATCCTCTTCAATACTTAAAGTCTTTTCTTACATTTTTAGTAATACATGATATATAAAAATATTTTAATTTAGATTATTTTTTATTTTAGATTACCTTAAAAGGAATTTTGGTCAAAAACTTAAATATACTTGTTGGCATATTATTTTCATTTAAAAGATAAATAGCAAAAGCTTAACACTATTAAGTGAACATATGGTATTTACAGAGTGTATACATTTTTCTGCATATTCCTTTAGTCATTCAGTAAATATTTGCTGAGAAAATATTAGGGATAAGGAATAAAACAGCCCTAAATCGCTGACCTCATAGTGAGAGAAAGAGACAATTAAAGTCTATTTTATTGAATAAATAAAAGAATGGTGTGCTGGGAGCAAGTACTCAAGAGTAGAAATAAATCCCGACACAAGCTCGGGAGTATTGGTGGTGGTGTGGAGATGGGCAGGGTTGCACTGAAGACGAAATGCTTAGGACCCATGTTGCTGAAAAGCTGAGTGTGGAGTAAAGACCGGGATGAATTGAGGGGTGGGACATGCAAAGACCTGGCAGTGGAGCATTGAGGAAGAAGGAAAAAAGGCAGTGTATATTCAAGGAGCAGAAGGGGTCAAAGCATCTGAAGCTTAATTTAGTGGTTTTCAAACCATGTTCCTTGAGCCATAGAATTCTAAAATGACTTTAATATCTTTACTAAAGAGACTATTATAAAATATTATTTTTACGGCTACTACTAACACTAGCTTTTGGTCTAGGTCAGACAGTGTGCTAAACTCTCTACCTTATCTATCTCATAACAACTTTGAATGACAAGTTACTATTACTAAAAGACACCACTGTTATAACTATTCAACAGAAACAAAGGTTTGGTAGGGTAAAGGCAATGGCCCAAGGTTACACATTGGGTCGTGAAGCTAGGATTTAACTTTAGGGAGTCTAAGTATGAATCAATATCCTATACTCCAGAAAGGGAAAGAGAAAAAGAGGACAGGGAGATTGGAAATGAGAGAGGGAGGGACACACACACACACACACACACACGTATGTATGTATTTATATATGTATGTATGTTAATTATTAGGAAATAATATATAGAAAACTACACTGGAAGTGGAAAATCCCATGGCCTCCAGATGCTGTGATTCTAATTCCCTTCATGTTTCTCCTGTTGTGATAGAAATGTGGGACTTTCTGTACAGTATTCTGGGTCCTTAGTGAAGGGATTTCTGAAGCAATGTTCCTGACATGCTGTTTCATTCACAAGCCCCTCTGTGGATAGCACGTAGGGTTTCAGGTGTTTCTTCTGAATGGCGCCTCTTCAGACACTGGTCAGAAATGAAAGTGTTTCCTCAACGTCGGTACACAGTCAAATGATTTTGAAAAAATAACTCTGATATAAGATGGAAGATGTTAGAGGGAACTCTCAGCCAAGAAATAGCCTGAAATGTAGCTGGCAGAGCCCAAATTGAGAAAAACAGACTAGACTTGAAGCCATTCAAGAGATAAAATCAATAGGACTTTATGAATAACTACAATGAGTAGGTAATAAAGCAAGAGAAATTTAAAATGGTTCTGATAATTCTAGAAACTCTAAAAGCTAGCAATTGAGACAGCATACTGAAAAAAACACAGCATGTCAGAGATAGATGATTGATATGCTCTCTTAAACAGTTTGCATTTAAATCAATACAGACTAGTCTTGTAAAAATGTCTAAAAGATAACTGTTTTAGCACACTAAGGCTACCATAATAAAATGCCACAGACTGATGTCTTAAAGATCAGTATTTATTTGCTCACAGTTCTGGAAGCTAGAAGTCACTAGTCAAGATGATAGCAGATTTGGTTTTTTTGGTAAAGGATTTCTTCCTGGTGTGCAGATTGTTAATATCTCTCTGAGTGGTATTCACATGGCCTCTTTATGGTATCTGAGGGAGCTATACAATGTTTTATCTTATAAGGACACTCATCCTATCAGGGCAAGGCCCACTTTTTTTTTAACCTCATTTAACCTTAATTGCTTCTTCAGAGCCTCAGTAATACAGTATGGCTACATTGGATTTAGAGTTTCAACATGTGAATTTTGGGCGGACACAGACATTCGGTACACGGTAGCAACTGAATATTTGACTTTGGACGTTGAGTTCAGGCTGAAATGTGGGGCTGCCAAAACATTAATGGTAGCTGAACCATGGGTGATATTACTGAAGAGCACTGTAGAGAGAGTTAGGTTGAGTGGCTCTTCAATGCCAGGTGGTACCAACATCAAAGAAACACATAGAGAATGAAGCATGAGCCAGGGAATAAGATTAAAGGAAGAAAAAGAAAAAGAAACAGAGAAAAAAATCAGGAAAGAGAGATTGTGGGCCATTAATCATGATAACTCAACTTGAGTTTCTTGAATTAAGAGATACCCACTAGATTTGTAAGCCACACTTTTGGTCATGTCTGAGTGGGTCATGAAGTTGTGACCTTGGGTATAAGATATGGTTCCAGGTCCCCTTTCCTTTCTGGATTTGTTTCTATGTCCTGCACCCAGGCTGCCAAGAAGCATTTTTTCCACCACCACACCCATCTGCCATGGTGTTTCTGGAGGCAGTTGACCATGGACTGAATCCTTCATATTGTGATCCAATTTAAACATCTTTGCCTTTAAATTATGAGCGTTAAGTTATGTGACTCAGCAAAAGGAAAGCTGACTAATATAGAAAACTGGTACCAAGAGTGAGGTCTTTGCTGTGACTATACCTGAGCATGTGACATAGAAGTTTTCAGAAGTTGTTTGCCAGACGAGTTTGCAAAGTTTGGAGAGATAAGCTAAAGAACTCTTAGAATGCCATAAGCAGAGCCTGATGGGTAATTTTGGTCAGTGCTCAAGGACCAGAAAGCTGATAGAATACAGATAAATATGGTCAGGCTCCACAATTTTGAGTTGGGGATTCATTGTCAATTGGACTAGAGGCCATCTATGTTATACTCTGTCAAAAATTTGCCTACATTTTGCCAATGTCCTTTGCAGAAGACCAAGATTAATGGTGGAAGTCTGATTAATCTGGTAGTGGAAATTTTAAGGCAGGTCAAAATTGAGGCTGTACAATGGGTACTACTGGCGGCTTTCAGCCAAATGTATAGTTAGAAGCAGGAACAAAAAACAGAGTAGTTTTTTTTTTTTTTAATTTGGACCAGAAGAAACCATGTATAAAGTTAGTACCAAAGGAGATGTTGCTGTTGATAAGATTAATGACATTGAAAAGAAAATAAATACTTGGTACAGGGACAAAACAAAGATCATCTCAGGGCATTTCAGGAATTAGTAAGACCCCACTATTACAGTCTCAAAGGTGCAAAAGTAGAAACGTTTCATTTGAGAAGAAAGATCTTGAGTCCTCTCTTCCAAAAAGGCCTAGTAGGTAATTGGCTCCTTGCGATTCATTTCACCATGCTCAGCCGTACAGTTACTCAGAGCTTGATTCTGTCACGCTTCAAGGGGGCACGGATTCTGCCTCTGCTGACAGCAGACCCTGACACTGTCCATGCTGTGCAGGTTATACGGGCATGCAGAATGAAACATGTGTGGGCCCAAGGAGGTTTCCACCTATATTTCACAGATAGGCCTGGGGATGAGGAGCAGCTGAGAAAGCAGTGCATGAGGCTGAGGGAATGAAACTGAAGGTGCAGTAGAGACCCTAGGAAGTCAGAGATGCCAGGGAAGTGGGACATCTGGTGAAGAAAACACAAGCTATTACTGTGGCCAGCCCCAAACACACGCCATGTATGCTACAACTAGCAAGTTCATAGGGTGGGCTTTGCAGTCCTCTAGCATTCACATCTCATCATCCCTAAATACTGGATATGGAGCTACTGGAGTTAATGTTTGCCTTCCTGAATTTTGGGCTTGCTTTGGTTTGAACTTTTTTCTAGCCCCTAGTCCTCTCAATTTGGGATTATGTAACTTTTTACAGAGGTTTATAGCTAAGGATTTTCCTTGAGTCTCAGAAGAGACATGGATTTAGACTTGAAAAATACTGGTAACTTGTAAGCAGAATAGTTGTATCATGTTCAGTGGGATCATTAATTTATTCTGTTTATTTAGAGGTTAAGTATGTTTTAAGGAGATGTATTTAGTATAAGTTGACAAGGAGTATATTGTTACTATTAATTCTGATACGTTAATTTGAATGGATTAGCAAATGTCTGGCAAATTAGTAAAGCACATTTTTTATTGCGTCTGGGTAGACCATAGAATTACAACCCTGAGTATGAGATGTGCCTATTGCATTTCCTCTCTGGCAGTGTTTCCCTACTTTGCTTCTCAGCCACCATGAATTACGCATCTTTGCTCCATTACACATTCCCACCATGATGTTTCTGATTTGGGGACAGTTTATCATGGGTTGAATTCCCTTCAACTGAGGAACATATGAAACTTTCTCTCCTTAACTTGAAGATGCTCTATATTATGTGCTAGCAGGAGGAAGTTGGCTAATACAGGGCTATGAAGAATTACCAGAAGATGATTAGAGTTTGAGTAATGTTTGACATCGTCCACTGAAGGGTGTGTGCACTGAGAACTAGTCATCAAATGTGGAATCAAATGGGTCACTAGTAAATGTGTCCACATCTACCCAGCGTAGGCCATCCCGTAATTATGGTTTCCGTATTGAGTATTTCTCATGCCAACCGCCGTGCAAGGTGTTGCGATGAAAAAGACTAATAACATATGATCACGGAATTGTATAAGAATCTCTTGCTTTTACCAAATCATCCCCCCCCACTTCTCTGGATCCTGAATCCTTTACTAACTTCCCCATGTGGCTCCACTACCTTATCACATAAATCTTTACGCTCAAAAGTAGGAGAAACTCATGACTATCCAGTGAATCTGTCTTGTTTAATATCTATCTTGGCTAACACAATATAATAAATTTTTAAAAATACTTTTTCTAAAATTTAAATATCCAGAAGCTTACATAAAAATTTGAATACTCATATTCTCTTGAAAATTCAGATGACCTGACTAAACTGGACCTGCCTTCCTGCCTGGCAAGCATTGTTTGAAGCTATACAAACTATTCCCTTTGTAAGGACCTTGACTGCTTTCATTTGTCACAGTCTCTATTCTCAAATTCTTATTCTTGGAAATTCCTATGTTATTGTATCATTCAAACCACATGGGAGATTCACAGATTTTTGCAGCAGATGAATTCATAGGTTTTATGGTAGCAAGTTACTGATCTGTGTTTCTTTCGTGCACTAGTCATATTTGACTATCGCTGGTATGCTGTTTTATCATCACCTCCCGATAAGTATTTCTCCAATGGTCTAAGATCCATGCTTGATTTTATTTATGGTGCTTCCAGAAAACAGATATGATATGAGTTCAGGCTGTATTAGTTCTCTTTTTGCTATTGGTAAATCCAAATTTTTACTATTGCAGGGAAGGCCCACAGTGGCTCTCCTCAAAGAGGGACTACGGACTGATAAGTGATAGACTTCTCTCTACAGGCATCTTTAACTGACAAAGTTTGGAATATTTCTCCCTTATGTCCCTCCAGAACTAAATATTTACTGGAAAAGCATATGTGCAGAATTCTAGAGTAAATACACAAGGAGATATGTCCATGGTTGAAAGATTTGAGACTTAGAATTCACATATTGTGTTCCTAGATATGTCTGAAGCTTCCTGAGGGATTTCAGGAAAATCACTTAACTTTCCCAATTCAGCTGTGGAATGGAAATGTTATTATTTATTTGCCTTACTTGTACAATCATGCTGTACCTTTGCAAAGCCTTAGATATTGCAGGCTTCAAAGCAATCCCCACGATATCCTAGGAATCTTAAAACATGCCAGCAAACTAAAGCACCAAAGGCCTGTTTCAAGCAACCAAAGGTCCATTTTTCCTGAAGAAATTCAAGATCGGGAATGATATCTGTCCGGTGGCCCTATGAATGGGCTTCTCTCCATTTCTGCATTACTGGACAGGCTACCACTATTCTCTCACTTTCCATTCTAGTCAAACATCGAGTCTCTCTATATCCTCCCTCCTCCTCCCACATTTAATAGGAAACACATTCTCTTTCCTTAGGACACAAAAAGAAGAAGAAAAAAGAGATTTAAGTAGAACAGCAGAATCTCTACCTACATACAACTTGCTAAATATATACAGCTGAAAATAGCCAGAGCTGAGAGAAAGGGAAAAAAAGAAGAGTGTTTTAACAGTAAAGTAAAACCACAACTAATGACTTCAGGAGACAGGAGCTAGGTGGACATGCAAAGCATTACAGTTTTAAATATATGAGATTTGGCTTCACCTCCCCAGTAAGTGGCCTGGCACCAATTCAAATAGGCTGGTCTGGCATGCTAGTGCCTCTGAGAGGGACCACACTGGCGGATGGAAACGACCACAAAAGCCACAGAGAAAGTGCAGGCTTCCAAAAGCAACGAGGAGGCAACCAGACTGGCAGCAAAAACAATGCCAAGCCTCCTGCACCAGCAGGGATGGGCCATCTGTGCCAAGTTAGATTTTCTCTCTCCTTAAGTTGGGATGACCAGCAGCGGGCCTGAGCACTGGGAGGGGAAGCACTGAGTGAGCAGGAACCAAGGAGCACTCCAGCCCCCGGCCCTGAGGCTGACAACAAGATAGCAAATGCCATCAAGGAGTAATAAAGAGCTGGTCCCTTCTGGGTGCCGTGTTGCAGAAAGCTGAGAGTCATGTTTCCAGACTATTCCTGTGTACTCAAAAGAAGGCAATAATCTTTTTGGGCTGCAACTCTGGAAAATATTTTGCTATACAAACAGTTGTTTTTTTCATGCCACTTGATGCTGCCAAGTGATTTGGGACGTGAAGCCTTCTTGCTTGCACTGCCTGAAAGCAAGGAATCTACTTCAGAGAGTAGGAGACACAGCAGGGGGGCTTTCATTGGCCAGTAGCCATTTTTATCATGATGGCGATGTCTACATCATGCCAACATTGCTAGCTGGAAAGCTGAAATGGAATTAAAACTTTCTCTCAATCTGCACAATACATAGTGGTGTATTTACCCCAAACTGGCTAGTGCCTTTGAAGGTTTTACTGCCAGCATCAGTTTTTTTCAATGTTAAAATAAGGACAGAAATTAATTTCCAAGACTTCAGGGGACATTATCAACAAATTATTTCCAGCTCTTTGAATGAATTACACATGCCAAGTAGTTGTCAAAGATACCTTGCTTTCTGAATGACAATAACACTGCAATCAAAATTTTACATAAGTTAACTGTTCTTGCTTCCTTTCTTTACGTGAGAGGACCAGCATGTGTAACAATAATAATGATAACAAGGACTGCACCTCATATAGTAGCATTTCATTTTACAAAAATCATACAGCTCGGGTATTCTTAGACTCATTTGGCACGTTTGAGAAACAGAAAGCGGCCCCTGCCAGAAATTTAGCAAGTTAAAAAAAGTGATGGGGAAGATTTGGGCTGAAAGGGTAGGGCCTTGTAAGTTGCACTGCATAAACACATTGAGTTTGTGCTGCTAGGTGAGGGATGTAAATGGGCATGGACAGCAGGCAGATGGGCTACACGGGTCTCATTGTTAAGCAGAGTTTGGCTGAAGCTATGGCCGTGGAAATGTAAGGACGTTACAGTGAAGGAGGATAAATGTGCAGATAACAACAACTCAGAGTAAAAAGAAAAGCAGTCCCAGTAGAAGCCAAGAAGAGACTATTTCAAGAAAGAAGTCATCAATTCTGTTGAAGTATCTTGGTAGTTCTGATAAGCAAGGAGACGTGTTCACTAAACTTGTTGACCAAGCACTAGCAATTTCATTTAAATAGCAGGAGAGAAGCCAAATTAGAATAAGGACTGACTAAATGTAATGGCAAGTGAAAAGGCCTGGCTATGGAGGGGAAGAGAAAGATAAGAAACACCTCTGGGATGTGATGAAGCACGAAGGATTGGAAGGCTTTGTTGGCTTGAGAGAGTCATCTGAGAACACTGAACTGCTGTTACTAGTAGAATCCAAGAATTAGGGAAAGGTTGGCCAATGTGACAAAGTATCCCAATGGCAACAATGGTGAGCACAGAGAAATCTAGGCCCCAGAAGAACATTTTGTCTTCACTATGCAGAATCTTCACCTTTGGAATAGCCTGGCAAGAGACAAGGTTAAGCAAAGTAAGGGAGGAACAGAAAACACCAGAGCTGTAAAGAAAGACATATTTGAGAGGGCCCTCTGCATTTCCTAGCCCTCCTTCTTTTGCATGACTTTCTGGCTTAGGACCTACCCTTCCCAATGTCCTTTCACTACTCCAGCTCATTTTCTTTCTCTATATGCAGATAACCACTCACTTACTTCATTTTGCATAAATTAGTGCCCCCCTCTTTTTGCAGGCAGGCACACACCTTGATTGAGAAAAGAAATCCTTGCCTCTTTTATTGTGGTGAATACAGAAAGCATAAAACTTCCAGTTTTAAAAACCTGTAAGTATATGTTCCAATTGTATTAAACACATTCATTCAAAATGTGGCACAACCATTGCCAAGATCAATTTCTGGAATATTTTTATTATCCCAAACATAATCTCTGTCCCAGTATACACTCACTCCTCTTTCCCCTTTTGTCCAGTCTGGGAACTTCAATGGTACATTCAGTCTCTATGAATTTGCCTATTCTAAGTATATCATATACTCAGAATCATACAGTATTTGTCCTTTGTCCTTTAGGATAAGGTTTTCAAGATTCATATTATAACATATGTCAGAGCTTCATTCTTTTTAATGGCCAAATAAAGTGACTGAATATAAATACTGTGTTTTGTTTATCTCTTCTTCTGTTACTGGATGCTAGGGTTGTTTACCCTGTTTGGTTACTGAGAATCACACCCTATGAACACGGATGCTCAATATCTGTTTGAGTCCCTCACCTCTATTCTTTTAAATATTTATCTAAAAGAGAACAGCTAGATTGTATACGTAGGAATCCAACTTGACATGACTGCAGCTACCATTGGCCTGCCAGATGTGTGACCTTGGTACACACCCTTAGCCAGAACCCAGTTATGACAGTCGACTGAATGTGTCATGCTGACCACTGACACTGACTGTTTCTTAACAGCTGTGGGACATGTTAACGAGATCATCCAGGTACATATTGGTGTTCTAGGTCCTGCCTTTGTCCAGCATAGCATAGGAACCCTTTTGCCCGCCTTGGAGTGCAGGGATAGGGACCTACTGGTCTAGCTGTTGCTAAAGACGTGATTCTGTCTCTAAGTCCCCAGTAAATTGCACTTTGTGAATCCTGGAATTGTCCTTCTTCCTCAGTTCTCAGAGGATCTTCTATGTTTGATGGCTGCTTCCTATACACCAGGATCTGTTCGTTTCTTTCTTCTGACAGAAAATGTTAATTCTGTGTTTAATTTTTAAGAAACTGCTTGTACATGTTCTGTAGTCTTAGTACCACTTTATAGTTCCACCTACAATGCATGATGGTTCTAATTTCTCTATATCCTCACCAATCCTATGTTTTGTTCTTTCTGATGTCATTATTATTACTATTTTGGCTAGTACTCATCATTGGTATGAAAACATTTCTCATTATGGAGTCGGTGTACATTTACCTAATAACAGTGACAGCTGAGTATTTTTTCATGCATTTGGTGGCCATCATACCTTTTTTGTAGAAATGTAGAGATTTCTGAATTGAGTTGCTTGGTTTTGGGGGGGGCTCCTTGCATTTTTATATTTTTGAAATATCTGTCGGTCCATAGCCAGGTGCTCTTGGTAAATAAAATAAGAAATGATTTTCCTCTATCAAGATACTCCCATGAAAAATTTCTCAAGGATTGAGAAAAGTTAAAAGGCTTATAAACATTACAATACTATCTAGGACTGATACATATGCATCATATACTGAGCTTCAACCTGTTCATTAATCAAACATGTCTTATGGATGCATTCAAAACAAGTTGGAAATAACAAGAAATGATTCTTTTTAATGAATAAAACTTTAGAGGCTCATAGCACGTGTAAGAATGCCTGAGGCCGGGGCTCCAGAACTTCTCTGGCAGATGAAGTACAAGAGCAGAAGAGAGGTAAAAGTCAGTGGGGAATTCGGTCTTTTACTTTGATCATGCCTTAGTGAAATTTCTTGGAAAAATAAATCAAAAAAAAACATTCCTAGGCAACAGGCAGCACTGACGGGATTGTCACCATCACAGCACCCAGGCTGCCTAATACTATGGTTGCTGGGCCAATGCCCTGACTCATCGGACCCTCCTGGATGCAATGAATCCTGGGGCTGGAAGTGAAACTGCCCTAAGCTAGTGGCTTCCAGGATTAGATCTTAGACTCCCTGTCCCTCGCCTCCTACAGCATTGATTCCTGGGCCTTTCCCACCTAGCTATTGGCTCCATATTCTATTCATTTCTATGTTTGTCTCTTTTTTGTAAAACCCACCCAACAACTACAACAGTGTTTTGGACAGAGAAGGTCCACTATGAATTACTGCAAGTCCCGTTAAGCACCTATATCCTTCAGTGTTAGGACTCATTAGAATTTGCATTCTGCTTCCTATCTTGCATTCATATCCCAGCTTTGAAGAATTCCTAAGAACCCTGTCAAGAGATCAAGTATCTAAGTGATTCCTTCTTAACATAACCAACCTACTGCCTGCTTAGCACTTTCCATCTTTATCAAACTCCTCATGCTTAGTTAAACCTTCCTGTCTCCTTAATGCCCTTTGCCTTATTGTAGCCCAAAAATCAATGAAAATAAAAGTAAAAAATAAAAGTAACCTTGAGATCATTTGTAAGGTGTCTTGGAAGAAGACTCTCAATTTAAAAGCACAGAATAGAAAGTTGTTCAGAGGAGAATTGTATCATGTGAGGAGTTTAAAGCACAGAATAGAAAGTTGTTCAGAGAAGAATTGTATCATGTGAGGAGTTTTAAAAAATGGAATCTCATCACAAGAGTAAAAGAAATAATATGTTTTGGTTGGAAGGACATTTTAAAACAGAGAACAAGGAAGACAGCCAAAGAAAATGTTTGTTATCCAGACATGAAAAATAAAAAATGGGGCCCTTTGATGGGGCAAGAGTCAGTGGCATTTGAGAAACAAGATCATGAACAGATTTAGAAACAGATTATAATCTTTGCTTCTGAGTTATGCAGTCAAAAAGACTCCACGGGTCTTCTGAGGAACAGAGTAGACGGAAGGCTGACGGAAGGCCTGCTGAAGATCAGGAAAGAGGCAGAGAGGGGGAGGAAGAGGGCAGGAAGGGAGATTTCGACAGAACGATGAATTGCATCCAAATAAATAAGATTTAATAAAAGCACGTGAAAAGACAAAGTCCTCATTTTCACCTGTCTTTGGATTTGCAAACATAGATATTTCCTTTAGAGAGGAAACCACTATATTTATGATTGGTTCATATTTCACACCTTTATTCATACATATCCTGTAATGCAAAAGGCCTATTTCTTATTACATAGGAAATGCTAAATGCACTAGGGATTCAGAGAAAAGCTTTTCTAGAAGTAGAAGTTAACATAAGTAGTTGGTCACATGAGTGCAGCCTACAAAACAAAGCCTTCTTTCTGACTCTGCAGAAATTAAGTACTGACATGTGAAACCTGCTGAGAGTTTCATCTGTTTTTACTCTCAAAGCCTCATTCTTTTTTCTGAGTGTGTGCACATGTACATCGTGCTTTCTAAACTTAGAGGCTAGTGAACATAAGCCTGCAAGCCTGCTACAGGGAAAGGAATGTAGCAGCGCCCCCTAGCGATCACAGCTGGCTAGGCCCCTTCGATTGCATTGCCAAAATGCAAGGTAGTATTAGATTTGTTCATACTATAATCCAAACAAAAATTCAAATAATATAAGGCTTCATTAAACGGAAAAAATCAATCTAAGTCAGATATACAAACTTCCATTCAAACATTTCAACAATATTTATGACTGCAATAAAGATCTATGCAATGTCACAAGAAACAAAGTAAGGATACACTAAATACAGAAACAATATACACCTATCCATCATTAAGTAAAAGTGAGTAGGCTTTAGAAAACTGGGTCCCTGCTGTAAGAGGAATAAGGATAAGGGAAGCTTACTAATTTAATTCTTGTTCTAGATGACATAATAAATTTAATTCCTTCTGTATAGGATTTAAATTTATCAAAGAACAGAAAAGCAGATCAAATTTTCTTCTTGCCACAGAGATAATAATACTGTGCATGCTGAGCGGGTTTTATAAAAAAATTGTAAAATGTTACACTCATAATTTCTTTTTTCCTGTACTATTTCCTTATTGCAAAAGCTATGAATCAGTGTCAAGTGTGGCTCCACACACGGTTGTTTAAGACACTAGTAAAAGAAAAGTGACTACTTCTCTATAAATGTTAGCCCTCAACCAGTAATGACTGCTATATAGCGTTTAGGTATTTTATAGAGATTATTTCATGGCAAACCAATGAGGCAGGTATTATTATCTCCCATATGTTAGAGAGAAAAGTCAAATTTAACGCTCCACAGTTCACAGAGTGGCTCAGAAGACTCAGCCTAGAATCCAACTCCAGAGCCCAGGCTGTTAATCACAATAGGAATACGCTACCTCCCACGTGCAGTGGTACCCTATGCAGAGCACTTTGAAAGGTTATGAATGGGCCAGCACATGACCTTGTGTGTACATTTTTGCCAAGGGTCTGGAGACGAGAATGGTGATGTGTTTGAATGCAGCATGTCAACATCAACTCAGAAAAAAAGAGCAGCATCACTCACCAGCAGTCTCCCCCGATCTCACCACCTAGAACTACAGAGAGGTCAAGCCTTTCCCTAGGCTCTGGTTGAAGACGGGACTCCAGAAGAGTGGTCCCTAACAGGAGACCTCTGTGGAACCCCGCGGGCTGTTCTTAACAGCCAGTGCTGTTTGTTTCATACTAGTACCATCAGCTGAAAATGAAAATCATAAAAATTAGTTTTGGCGAAAAATAAGGGCCAACTGACTAGACATGGAGAAGAATGAAGGTCTAACTACAGAGGATATTGAGAATCTAGGAAAAGGGTTTTTAACGACTTTGCCCACATAACAGAAAAAGTTACATGGCTCAAATCACTCAGAATGTACTTTCCCTCCTATAAGTCATTTCTATTTTGGGGACTGAGAAAGTAATCAATGATGGTCCCTGTAATAATGGAGAAAATGCGTATCTCAGCTTGACTTTCAGAAGAGACATACAAGTCTAGCTAGATTTTACACTGTCTCTACATATTTATCTTCTTAAATGTTTTACTACTAAAGTAATGCTAAACTAGTTTTTACCAATAAAATCGACAGAAGATGTTTAAAGAAGTGAGTCTACTCTACTCTCCATCTCCCGTTCACTCTCTCTCTCTGCTGACAGAACCTGCAGGAACCGCCAACATCTACCCTTCCTGTGCGTTCTCCCACCCACACAGAACATCACACACACACACAGAGACACAGGTGAGGCTTGATTTTTTGACTGTTAAAAACTTATTAAAAATACATATCCTGCGACTTGGTTTTCTCACTCATTATTACATCATGGACAACTCCCCAGGTTGGCAAGTATAAATATAGTGTTCTTTTAAAAAGCTACACAATATTCCATACCATGGGTGTGCTGTAATTAATTCAAATAATTCTTTAATGATGGAAAATCAGTTTGGTTCCAGTTTATAGCACGGAAAACAAAGAAGCAATAAACTTTACATAGATATAACATCAGTGTTTAGCTCCTGGAACTGGCTTTCCAAACATTCTCCAAAGTGAACCCTTTTGTCAAAGCATATATACATTTTTAATCTTACTAGATATTGCAGTATTTAAAGATCATGACAACTAATACCCAATGATCCAGGTGTCCCCTTTGTCAAACATTCTTACTGCTATTATGTTTTAAAAACTATCATTCATTTAATTTGCACTCTTTTTAAAAGTACTAAATGATATTGTTCTTGTTCATCTCTAAAGCTATTTGAATTTTGCTTCTATATTATCTGCCTATTTTTCTACTGGGTTATATTTCTTTTACAAAGAACTATAGTCTCTAAATATGAAGGACACTAACTCTTTGTCTCTATGTACACTGCAACTTTCCCCCATGGTCTCATTTTTCTTTCTTCCTTTTCTATTACCTTTTACCATCCAATTTAAAAAGTTACATGGTTGAATATTTGCCTTTTCTTTTGTCTTCTGAGTTTCCTAGCTTGCAAGGAAAAGTTTTAATGTATTTTGTTATTTCATAATTTATATTTATACCTTAAATGACCTGACATTCATTTCGTCATGTGTATGGGCATTCAGCTTTGTTTTCTCCTATGTATGAAAGCCATTATATTAGAAATCCTATATTTGCACCTAGTCAAACTAAGCTTTCTCACTGAAATGAAATGCCATCTTTGTCAAGTGTTAAATCTACGTGTACATTTTCTGTGCTGCAGTAGCATCTCTGACCCTGTGCCAGTTCTATTGTGTTTGGTTCCCAGTGGCTTTGTAAACAGCTAATACGAGGTAAGTTTCCTCACTCTCTTCCTATCATTTTCTTGGCCCTTTTCTTCTCTATGAGACTTGAATTCATTTTATTCCACCCTGTCCTACAAAACAAACACCCAATTGATGGTCTAGTATAAAATAAATTCAACTAAAAATAATTTCTGAAGAAAAGCAGTTAATCATATTCTCCAGCTATACAGCAAGCATCCTTTGCTAGTAATCTGTGCTTTCGGTCAGGAAGAACGTAAGATTTCTTTCTTTCTTTCTCTCTTTCTTTCTTTCTTTCTTTCTTTCTTTCTTTCTTTCTTTCTTTTCTTTTCTTTTTCTTTCTTTCTTCTTTCTTTCTTTCTTTCTTTCTTTTCTTTCTTTCTTCTTTCTTTCTTTCTTCTTTCCTCAGAGTTTAGAGAGTTACTGGAAAATGTCATATTGTCAAATTTCTTCTTTAGGACTAGATAAACCTTTCTTGTCTAGAGACTCAAAATGTTCTTCAGTTTAGAGTAACACATTTTTTTTCTGTTTTTAATTCCTCTCTCTCCACACTCCCTCATCTTCAACTCAAGGAGTTCTAGTCTTCTACTACATGTTACGTGCCTTCCATGTGTTCTGAATGCCCCATACCTGATTTCTTATGACTTCTTTATACTTTCATTCCATTTGGTATTTCTATTTCTTAATCTTCTACATCAGGAATTTGGTTCTCTATAGTAGTTAGTTCCCTAGTCACTTACTATTTTTCATCATTAGCTTTATTTTAGTTTTGGAATTGAATTTTGAATCGAATGTCAGTGCTGTCATTACTTATTTCAGGTAGTTCTCTGGTGTTTTCTTCCACCTGTTCTACTTCACTGAGATCTGCTATTGTTAGATGAATAGAGGGACCATTTCTCAAGTTTACATATTTTCCTCAGAGAATTGTCACTAGTCTCTCTTTCAGGATTAACACAGGTCAGGTCTGTAAACACTCAAGCAGTGAACAAACCAGCCAGTGATAGGATACTTAGTTTTATTGCTTGCTATCTGGAAGTGAGTTAGTTCTCAGTCTATTAGCACCTCAATCTATTAGAAATCTATTAGCACTTCATTCACCGTAGGGTGCATGGAGAACCACCTCAGTCCTTCTCACCTTGGCCATGGAAGGACGTCCCTGGCCCATGAGCAAGGTGTGGGATTGTCTGGTTTTTTCCTGTAGGAGAGACGTCTCCAGGGACCACTGAATCCATGGCATGGATTCAGCGCCCCTCAGGTGCTGGGGACCACTCAGCAGGTTAGGATTCTCCTAGGGGAGAGGGAAGAATCTAACTTCCCAAGGTCTCAGAGGCTAATGTCTAAAACTGGCCCTTTACCTTTTTCTTGAGATGGGATAATTTTTCCTCTGCTTCACCTCCTTGGGCTCTAACCAAGTGTCTGGAAAACCATGTCCACCCACCTGTTTAGTCCCTGGTGATACTGAGAGAACCATGGTCTTCCATGCTGCTCTCCAGGCAGCATCTCAAAGAGAAAGGGAAGAAAAATCACTCATCTATTTCCTTACACATTTCATTCTTATAGTTTGCACTGGATGTTGGCGCTATTTGCTATATAGTTATCTCTAGATAGTCATCTCTAATTCTAGAGAATAATATGAGATATTATAGAGCTGGCTGACTATACAGAATGACTGGACAGCCAGCTTTTAGGATCAAGTCTATGTGTACCTACAACAGCGTAAGACTATCCATCAGCAAACAGTAGCAATCAGAAGTCTAACAAACGCAGGCTAATCTGGGGTTATGGTTTGTGTCTAGAAGTCTCCCCAGAACCTCATGAGGTCACAGGACTTTTTCAGAGGTAGCTAAATCTAGAGTGTGCAATGCGGGGATTGAGGATGTTGGGTTTAAGGGTGGGTGATTGCTGGGTCAGTCCACAGCTTGGATTGGCACCACTCTAATCCCCAGAGGACTGGACACAGTACTAGGACGGAAAGACGCTTTCACCCTCTTTTGCTCTTCTGCTTTTGCTGTTTTCTGCTGCCATGAACGGTTTCCCCTCCACCATGTGCCACCCTGCCTGCAGCCAGCAGAACATGGACTGAAACTGCTGCAAACTGTGAGCTAAGGAAACATTTCCCCTTTTAACTTTGGGTGTCGGGTATTTTGTCTCAGAAACAAGAGAAAAGTAACTAAAACAACTGGTAACATTTTTCTACTTCATGAATGATTCACAATTACTTGAAAAGGAATAGGAGATTAGATAGTAAGTTTTTAGTATAGATAATATTGGTATGCCATTTTGGTTGTAAGAGGTATGTATTTGTTATTCTATAACATAGAATTCCATCAGGGAATATATTGGGCATTCCAAACAAGTCAGAGACTGCCCCTCACAGAATCCTACCCTGTCCATGAATCATGTCCTCGTTAATAACTGGACCCAGGCCAATGTTTCTGCCATGAGTTATTCTTTCCAAAAAGTAATGCATTTCAATAGTTTCTTCAACATGTACTTTGGTTTTGGCTTTTGGTTTAGAGTAACGTGAGAATCCTTGAGACTTATATGTTCTTAGGATTTTCAAGAAACATAATGTGTGATTAATCTTGATTCACAGTGCCTTAGCAATGCTACAGAAGAATTTCCATGAAATATAAAGTCTCCTAAGTAGGCATGTACAATAGAAAAAGCCAAAGTAACCTTTCTTTATTCTTGATGCCTTGATCTAATAAAAAAGACCTTAAGGCACATATAGAAAATGCTAGGTTTTGTTAAACCTGGAGATAGACACAAAGGTACTATCCTACATGTCTGAAGAACTCTATTTCAAATTCAGAAGACACGTATTAACAGAAAGGATAACCTTCTGTAGGTAATAAGCTGAAAATCAGACAATTAAAATGCATTTACAAACTGAAATTCCACTCAGCACATCTAGAGTGTATTCTTGTGCTGTGAGAAAATGGATATTTTTATATTTATAACATCCTACTTACACACCATCATTTCCACTTTTTACTAACAACTCACTCTCAGGATTAACAAAACAACTTGGCTTCCTGGTTCCAGATCTGAAGCTAAAGAGAGGAAAAGTAAGGCCTCTCCAGGTCAAAAGTTGTCACCTATGCAATATCCAGTGCTCCTCTTAATAGTCTGTATTGAAATTATCTCAATCTATACTGAAATCTATCAAATAACTGGTGATATAAATTTTCAGACTGTGTACAGTGTACATAAATGTGGCGTACCATAGTTTTCCTCACCATACGGAATAGCATTTTGTCTAAACAATTATTTAATGATGTTCTAAAAATATGCACACAAGATACTGTTGATAAACCCTATCTATTTTCCGTTGGAGACAGAAGGAGCCGAGGATGAGAGAAGGGACAAGAGTCCCTTTTAAGTGAGGAGGCACAGGACTGAAAACCTCCTGAGACCCCGATGGAGAAAGTGCTGCAGCTGAGGGGCCTAAGAATGTTGAGAATCAAGCCCCACAGAAACTGCAAGATCTCCACTGTGGTTTCCAGATGTATTGGTGGTCCATTTCCTTACCTTTGCTTTTTGTTGTTAAAGAGTTTAACTACCACTAGTACTTTTGTTTTCCACAATAAAAGCTTGCCAGCGTCAGGTCCCAAGCCACTACTTACTGTTCAAGCGTAGCATCTCTGGGTTTAGAAGATGGTGTAGTGTCTTGGAAACCACTCCATGACAGCTTCCTGAGCTGGCTAAATACCACACCGGTCTCCGGGTCTCAGTGAAGATCCCAGAGTAGCTAGTGGCAGGCTAAGATTTTTGTATGCTGCACCGTTCAGGGTCCAGCATCCATGGCTGCCCGATGCTGCTTCTGGAAAGGGGGGAGAGGAGCACAGCTCTCTCCCAGCTGTTACACTGCCATCAGCGTGAGCAGTGAGAGCGCTTGGAATTTTACTGCTTTTGAAACTACTGAAATTACAGCAGGACTCAGTGAGTTTTTAAAAATATATCTTCACTTATAAATGAATTACACTGTGACTAAAATACGGATCTATTTCTTGGCAATCAAAATATCCTCAGTCAGCATATGAGTGAGAAAAATTTTAAATGAGCCACACACAAGTATATCAGCATTGGAGTGTCTTCCCTAATCCATGGAAAAAGAAAACGAAATTACCAGCTAGGCTGACAGATCAACTCATCCTTTGGCACAAAATGCTCCAGCGGCTTCCTATTTAATACACAACCAGCCTCTTAGCAGATGTGCGAGGCCTCCTGGGGCTGACGTAGGTGCTTTGCCCTTCATCCTAGCAAAACCCTCACTTGCTGTCCAGTAGCTCTCTCGCTCCAGCCACCCAGCTCACAGCCTCTACTCTATCCACACAGCTCGCCCCATCCCTTGCTTCAACCCTCTTCTCATGTTACCTTGTCAGACCTTCCAGGACCACCAGATTAGGTCAGCATTTTCTGTCCCTCTGACCTTCCCTCATTCAACTTCCGTTTCGGCACTTTCTGCCAAATGAGTGGTAGATATATTCCTCGCTCTGTCCTCACTGGCCAGGATAATGCCACTAAAATAGGAAGATTCAGGCCACTGCTGCGTCCCAAATACCTAGAATGCTACCTGTTGATATGTATTTGTTGAACAAATGAGTAAAACATTATTGGCAAAAAAGGATGAACAAGGATATAAACAAAACGTCTTCAAAATATGTACAATTATGAAAAACATACCCCACTTCTCATTAAAATACCTTTACAAGTTTCATAATCACCATAAGTGGATACTTTAGCTAGATAGTCTGTGTGCCATTACCATTCACTATTAGTATTAGAATATAGGATTAATTGATATCATATTCTATAACTTATGAATAAAATGCTATTCATGCCTGTAACACTCTCCATTGTTATATTTATTAGTATGGTAGCTCATGACCATTCTGTTGTCTGATTAATTATCAGACTTCTGACTAAATTTAATTATATCCATTGGTTTTTCTATCTAGGAAGAACACATACACAGGTACCTTGCATAGCATATTGGTGAATTCCTAAGTTTCCTTGGTCCAACCAAAGTCTAGGAGAGTCTGTAAGTGAGCTTAAAAAGTTCTGCCTTCTCGTTATCCATTTGAAGGCCCCTTCTGTTTACAACTATGTGTCCATTCCATGGTGCCTTTTGAATCGCCCATCTTTTTTATGGCAGGTCAGGTTTGTGTTGCTGTGGTTTCCGGTGCTGGTGATGAAATGTATGTGCATGTTCCCACTAGGATTCACATACTGAAGCACAGAGAAGAACGACAGAGAGATCTTAGTTTGCATCTCAGTCATATCATTTTGCAGCTGCCAAACTATAGCTCAGTAATTTAATCTCTCTCCAGTTCATTTTTCTTATATCCAGAAGGGGAAACTAATATATATCTAAAGTCCTGTTGTAAGAGTTAAATAAGAAGATATAGGTAAAATATTTTTTGAAACCATCTGTCTGACATGTTCTCAACAAATGATAACTATTATTATTACCCTTATTTAGATAAAATTTTTGTTGTTAATGTTCTCATATCTTTCTTATTTGGATGTTCTAATCTCAACATAATATATTTTTAAAACTCATCTCTAGCCTCCATTTAGTAATACCTATTGCTCTTTCAGCATGCCCCTTTTCATTGGCTTTTATAAAAATAAAACTAATTTGAATTTACTGTGGTTCATATAAAATGAAAGATCAAATCACTGTTGGATTACATGCAGAAATTAACCCAATTATTCTTCAAATGGCAATATCTGCTGCATAATATCAATATCATCAAGCAAGAGTAGAAATTACATTACTTTAAATGTACACCAGATGGCTGTAGGGTGACATGGTTATTAGGAAAAATAAAAGTCTCAGTTGTTTATAGTTTCTCCAAGGGCAGAATCTGTGTCTAATCTGTGTCTGTAATTTATCCACAACAACCAGTAGAGGGACACAGGAGCAAAATATATTTTAATTTATGGTAATAGTAACAATTTGCCATTGTTTTCAGATCAAGAGTCTCTGCTAATTTACCTAAAAAGATTTAAGCCCTTCAATAGATATCAAAAATAAAATTAAAAAATGATGACAACTGCAAAGGAGAATCTGTGGGGCATAATGAAAGAAATGAAAGTTTGCATGCAGAAGTTTGACTAAAAGTATGAAAATGTGGAATGGTAACTTTAGCCACTGCTCTATTGTGGTTTGATTAAAAACTTCAGATCATGTTCCTTTGATTTTTGTTAATTTTATTTTCACTGAAAAAAATGAAACACAAGCTGTACTATCTTATAGAAGACTCTCTCTGGGTCTTGGAGACTTCAGGGGTCCACAGTAGAGGTGATCCTGTTTCCATGTAGGTATATTTTACATTCACTCCTAAGAGGGTAGGGGGAAGATAGGAGTATTGGTGTAGAACATGAAGACTTTGGCTTTTAAAATGTCCTTTAACAAGATTTATTTTCCCTAGATCTGACTGATATATAAATATCTGTAACCAAATGTGTAATTTAAACAAAAAGACAAATCTTTCCTTTAAAATTCAACAAAGCAGCTAAAACTTTGGCAAAGTTCCCTTGTAAATATCCTTTGTTCTGTGTTGTCCCCAATGCTTCATGTGATCAGTTACTGAATTTCTTTTCCAGCAAGATGGTGAGTATTGCAGCACTCAGCAGTCTGAGACTTGGGAACCAATACCCAGGATCTATTTCGCTTCTTTGCTTTCAAAATTTGAATAAGGTTTTTATGTAGTCACTATACCAATTCTGGAATAAATTATTATACAAATGCTGAGGCTGAGGCAGAGGATACATTTTTCTACTCATTTCCCCAACCTGGACTCCTCAGCAAGGGCACCAAAGGACTGCACGGTTATATTTCATCCATTTTTTTTCATTCCCATAATTCCGATTCTGAATTCAGTTTTTGCATTAATCTCCAATTCCTTTTTTGGTCTTCACCATGTGCTTTTTCTGTGTTAATGAATCATCTAATTTTAATCTTTCATGTGATGCTTTACAGTGATTGATTTACACATACTAAACCAGCTGTGTATGTCTGGGTGAACCTCACTTAGCAACTCCTAATGTATAATCTTTTGATGTGATTCTGACTTTGGTTTGTTAATGTTTTATTAGAATTTTACATTAATGTTCAGCAGAGAAATTAGCCTGTAGTTTTCTATTCTTGTGGTGGTTTTATTTAACTAGATATTAAGGTAATGCTGGCCATGTAAAAAGTGTTTAAAAATGTTCCCCCTTGCCTTACCTTTTGAAGACTTTAAGAAGTATTAGTATTAATCTTCTTTTTTAATGTTTCGTAGAGTTCAGAGCTGAAGAGATATGTCTGGGCCCTTTTGTGTTGGGAGGTTTCTGTTACTTTTTTAGTTACTTTATTTGTTACTGTTCTGTTAAAATTTCTATTTCTTTTTCACTCAATCTTGTTAAATTGTAGTTTCCTAATCTATTTCCTTTAAGTTATCCAGTTTTGCGGCTTACAGTTTTGCATAAGAGTCTTTATGATTCTTTATACTTCTGAGACACCTATTAACTTCTTCACTTTCACATTTCAATTTATTTGACTCTTCTCTCATTTTTTTCTTAGTTTGATTAGTTAAGTGTTTTCATGGAATAAACCATAAAACATACACAAGAACTGCTAAAGAACCAAGATACAGGTAAAGCATTTTGGCTTTTTTTAGGCTATTAAAGATTTTCAAAGAATGTAGTAGGCTAGAAGAAAGTCTGTGCTACAAAGGACAAAGCTGAGGAGACCCTGCACACACTGGCATTGATGAAGCCAGACTCACTTAGGATAATGTGAACAGATAGGGCACAGATAGGGAAAAAGTGAAAAGAAGGGGAAAGTAAAAACAAGAGGAAATTTATGATGTAATGATAAAGAAGGAAAAGAATGAAGACATAGGAATATTTAGCAACTCCAGCTAGGTAATTAATTTATTATCTACCACTTTGAGAGTTGGGGAGTCCAAATTCTAGCTCACGCATGTCTGTATCCAAAGACAAGGCTCATGGCCACCATCCTGACTCCTAGGCATGTGAGCTGTATCTTAGACCATAGCACCTGGCAGACAGAAAGGCCTAAAAAAGTAAGTATCAGTTTTCTTGTATCATACTTTAGATGCAGAAACTTTAACAGGCAAAATATTTATTAAAGGTCAGTGGAAATATCCTCTTCTAATGGCCCTATCCCAATAATACAAAGTGCTGGCCACCTGGTCTGGCTCAGAGTCCAAGTGCTATTCAGGTAATCTAATGTAAAAGCCTGATTACACAAATGTTCACTGATCAACTAATAGCTTTGACAATTGAGTCAAGAGATCATCTGACAAAAGCAGGCATGCATGACACAGGACCCGAATGTGGGGAAAAGTAACTTATTTTACTGGACTTCTTTAGAATACATAGGCTATTGAAATATTGCAGATATCTGCAATATAATATTAAATAATCCCTTAGAGTGAAAAAAGATTAAATGCTCATTCAATGTGTCTATAAGCTATCCTTAAAAACTGTATTTACTTTGCCAGCTTATTTTAAGGTCAATCACTATTCATATTTTTGTGCTAAATGCTATACAGTTCCCATGTGAAGAGTGGTAAAAATGCAAACTTATGATTTAAAGCATTTCAAGCATTGTTTAATTAAAACTATTAGCATAAAGACTCCTACTCAATTTCTCTCTGAACATGTTCCCTTTACAAAAATAATGAAACATTCATTTTTTACTTTAAAAAGAAAAAAATTCACTGTTAATAAAAATATTAGTAGTTGCCCTTTAAAGCATACCTTAGTTACTTTTCTCTTGTTGTTGAGACAAAATACCTGATGCCCAAAGTGAAGCAAGAGAAGGTTTATTTCATACAGTTTGGGAGTTTCAGTCCACGTTCAGCTGGCTCCAAGGCAGAGTGCCAAGGCAGGGTAGATTTATGGCCACCACAAACAGCAGCCATGAACAGAGCCCTTACACTGTATGCCAGCTCCACCCCTGGGCAGGTGCAACACTCACATCACCAATCCCAGCACTACAAAACACACCAATCACAAATGCTAAATTCGGCCATGTCCATGATTGCATGAGTCTTGGGGGGACTGTCTGAATATAAACCATAACAAAGCATAAGAGAAATTATTTGCAATACTTTTTCAGGTAATTCCAGAGAAGTTTATACAGTATTCATTCTGATCCTTCTCAGCTCATTCTGAATTTGGAATCATGAAGTCTTGATCACTTTTCATCTATTTTCCTTCTGTACCATTCCCAATCCCAATCTCATCTTTTCTTTTTTTAAGGGAGTAACATTAAACACAACAAAACAGAACAGAACGGGACATAAGAAAGCATAAATTTCAAAGCTAGACAACCAGAGATCTTCACTATCTGTCATATTGTCTCTTGTTTTCTTCCAAATGGTTGTCCTTATCTTTGCATATGGACAGCTCATACTAAATAACATAGCCAATCTTTTCACAAGATGTGTAGTTCACTGGCTCCCACTTGCTAAGTAGGGGGGAGGGGGAGTGGGGACATGGGATGGGGGACAGGACGACATGAGATGTCTGATTCTCAGCCTACATGCAGGCAGGATCACAGCCCCCCCCGAGGGGAGGAGTT
>PVJX010024881.1:0-27543 GCA_004027295.1 Dolichotis patagonum | reverse complement strand
TAGTAGGCTCATTGAATGAGGCTCTCCGAATTAGGACCGGAAAAGACAGATTTAAAAGAGAAAAACAAACATTTTATTACCACAGACTGTACATATTACTTGGCAGAAACCTCAATGATGAGTAACTCAAAGGAGGGGCTAACCCTTTAAGTGACATGTGACCAAAAAAGACAGTGAATATTTAGATTTTTAAAAATTTGTTACACACACATTACCAAAAAGAACATAACCATTAATCCCCCTCAAAATACACTTCCTTATTTCAAACACATCCTGTCATCCCTGCCACTTTGGGAAGCAGTTCTGGAGGTCTCTTTCATGAGTGTATTTAACTGCGCTCTGTAGTTTCCAGAATGTCCTGAATTAGCTTGACAGTAACTTTCATGGTTATTTTGACTTTGGAGATTGAACCAAAAGTCACATGGTGCCAGATCCAGTTAATAATGTGGCTGTGGACACACCATAATATTTCTATGAGCCTACCTTTCCATTGGTTGGCTCTCAGCAGTAGCGTTCAGCATTTTTTTTAAAATTTTATTTAAAGAGAATAAAGAAAGAAAAACATAAGAAAACAGAATAAAGGGTAGCAACAATACAGAACTCCAAGGAAAAAAGGAAAAGAACAACAACAAAAAAAACCTAAGAGATTATTACTTGAAAAATTACATACTGACTTCTTGGAAATAGTTGTTCAAATTATAAAGTTAAAACCTGTAAAGTAGACTTCCAAACAGTGAGACTGTTAACAGTTCTACTCCACGATCTGACAAAAAAACCCAGTAATATGGTCATCCATCTTACCCACTTAAATATACATTCAATTATAGCAAAAGGGTAAAATTAAACACAACAAAACAGAACAAAGTGGATCACAAGAAAGCAATGTAAAGGACATAAATTCCAAAACGAGACAATTGGAGGTATTCACTCTCTATCGTATTGACTCTTGTTTTCTTCCAAATAGTTGTCAATGTTGTCACATACAGGGAATTCACATGAAACAACATAGTATGGAATTGATCTGAGCAGGACAAGGAAGGCATTTCTGTCTTCAAGACCAGACAATAGGGAAGCCAAGAATGGCTGTCATAGTGTCTCTCATTCTCCTAAAAACAGCTGTCCATACCTTCATGTGTGTTGAACTTAAACAAAACAAAACAAAACAAAACAAAACAAGCTAAAATCACTTTGAACAAACAATGATAATTTTGCTGGATTACACATCATGACATTATGGAATCAGCACTGGGTATTGTAGTGTCTCTTTTTCTTCAAAGTAGTTGTTCATTTCAACATGTGTTATATAGTTGGTTCTTGTAAACTGTTTATAAGCTCTACAGATGCATGAGTCTCTACATGTATATCTATCCTTTCTGTATTAGAGCTAAAAACAAAACAAAGCAAGATAAAACAAAGCAATTCCTAGAAAAGCATGAGGCAAAAAGTCACATAAAACCGCAATGCAAGGTGATCTACAATGGTCACCATGATGTCTCAGCAGTATATAACAACATTAATAAAAACAAAGCAGTGGAGACATTATAAGACTTCAAAAGCAAGTAATAATCAAACCAGAATGGGTATCTTAGTGAATCTTGTCATCTTCAGTGTAGTTGCCTATATTCTTAGACTTGATGCTATCAATCATAACAGATTTAAGTAAAATCAGTCAATATAAAGTAGCAACCTAACAAACCAGATTCAAATAAGATCAGTCATAATAAGACAGTATAAGTTATAAGGGGTTTCAGATTAAGTTGATAGGAAATTAGGGATGATTACCATAATATGTCCTCTTATTTCTGGGATAACTGACCATGTCCTCAAGTCTAGCGTAAGTAGACAAACTGGAATAGCACGTAATCCATCCAAGCAGAGTGATGAGAATAATGTAAATTTTAAATCTTGTTACCCAATTAACAATATCCTCTGCCTCCCTTTTTTAGACAATTCCTCCCCTTTCACTCCATGGGGTGCACTGCTTATTTTGGTTTCCACTGCCTCCCTATATAGAGCAGCTCAATGGACCCTATCTCCTGATCTACTCTGCCTGTGTTTCTCTCTGTTAATATTTCAAGGCCCTCTATACTAGAGATTACAGCCAATCTTCTCTGCCTTATTTCTGCTATTCTGTTTTTCTGCCATTGGTTGTCTATTTTTGTGTTCCACTCCACTATCTGCCCTGCTCACTGAGGCCTCTCTGCCACTGTTCCTGAAATGCTTGTATTCTTGTTCTCTCTCTCTAGAATTTTCAGTATTTTTGTAGGGTTGGACTGGTGGTCACAAATTCTCCTAGTTCCTCTTTGTCATGGAAGCATCTTGTTTCTCCATTCATTTCTAGAGAGAGTTTTGCAGGATACATCAGTCTGGGCTGGAGGTTGTTCTCCTTCAGGGCTTGAATTACTTCACTCCAAGCTCTTCTTGACCTGATTGTCTGTGTCGAGAAGTCTGCCATGATTTTGATGAATTTTCCTTTATAGGTGATCCATTTCTTTTCTTTGATGGCTTTTAATATTCTGTTCTTATATTGAATTTTTGGGATCTTGATTATTATGTGTCTGGGTATAGCTCTGTTTTGGTTGTAGGTGGCTGGAGTTCTGTATGCTTCAGACATCTGCATATCATTTCCTTTTTCTATGCTTGGGAAATTTTCCTTAATGATTTCTGTGAATAGCCTTTGCAATTCCTGTTTTGACTCCTGCTTCTTCATTCACATGCTTTATTCTTAAGTTATAGATCCTCTTGTTGTCCTCTAGGCTTCCAATTGTTACTGCCTGCTCCCTTGTTATTTTTAAGAGATCTTCCCTTTCATGATCACCCATTGTAAGCCTGTGTTCAATTTTTGATAGTCTATCTTTGATTTCTTTCAAGCAGTTTTGCCAGTTTTCTAGGGAGTCTTTAGTTTCCTGACAATCTCTTTGAATTTGCTTCATGAATTATAGGTTTTTCTTGTTTACTTCATTAAACATTTCTCTCCTTTTGTGTTCCTCCATTCTTCTGTCTGTGTTTTCTTGAGAGGTGCCCAGGCTTTCTTTTGTTAATCTACTTATCTCTTGTTTAATTTAAATTAATATTTCAGTTTTGATCCTGCTTACGAGGTCCTGAAGATATCTCTTTATATCCGCTACCACTATGTTTGATGTTGCATGTTTGCTGCCCTCAATCTCTTTTGTATTTACCTCTCCTGGATCAATGTTCTCAGGGTTGGGGGCTGAGGTTTTTTTCTTATTTCTCCCTCTCACCTTGTTTTTGTTTCCTTCCATACAAGTGTACAGTGTAATACCCAGCCCCTTTGCTTGTTGGTTAAGGCTCCTCTGGAGCACACAGGCTATGGGCTTCTGTCCTCTGCCAGCCGCTATCAGAGAGTGAAGTTCAAGCAAGCGCAGTGTGAGCTGGCTCCTCTCCTCTGGGCCATTCAACCTTTGCAGGCCTTCACTTCATCACTGTGCGGCTGTGCTCAGGGAATTAGTTTGTAGCAACCCACTGGGTCCTGGCCAGGGGCATGGCCCAATCCAAGCAGATTCCACCAATCCACTCAGGGAGCGGAGCAACCAACTGAAGCCACTTCCTTATGGAGTTAAGGCTGTCCTGCCCAAATCCAACATGTCTTCCAGTCACTTTCCCTTTTCCTGTGGGAGGGTCTTATTTCCATCAATCACCGCGGGTTGATGCTGGTCCCTGAGAACTGTTGGGCTCCCAGACCTCTGACTTCAGTGCAGCTGCAGCACAAATTCACCGTGCCTCTGGGTGGGTCATGTTCAGGGCCGGGTCTGGGCTGTTCAGCTCCACACTCCGGCCGCTCAAGCCAGTCGCATTGGCGCGGTTCGGTTGTCAAGTCTGTCCTGGGCAGGAATTCAGGTGGCTCAGGGAGGGTGCTGTGCTTGCTGATCTTAGCTTCATTAATGGTAGCCCCGGGACCTCATATTTGAGTTTTTTTTTAACTTTATTTTCTTCCTGGGATGAGAGAGTACATCTCTCTCTGTTTGGGTCTCTCCAGGATGTTAAATTCCAGCATTTGAGCTGTCTCTCTCAGAGAGGGTCCCTCTCCTGCTACCTACCAGTCCACCATCTTTGGAAACCTGTTGAGTTCAGCATTTTTGACCCTAACTCAGAGACATCAGGAAAAGAGGCCTTAGAAAAAGTAGCAAAAGTGATGAGATGAATGTGTCTGAAGTGCAGAGCAGTATTTTTAGGAGGCTTGAGGGCAATGTGCTGTTTTGCTGCAATAATTTTTAAAAATTTAAGTATTCACCTTATGTTTCACTCATCCTTCCTTTATAGAAACTTAGCAAAGAATAATAAATTTTTAGAGAAGTAACAAGACGAAGGAAAAGGTCGTTGCAATGGCTGTGAATTGTGAAGAGGGAAATGTGAGTGTTTGAGACAGATGAACTAAAAAGATAACTATTGTGTTAGAAAAAGAGCCTGCAGTTTCTTAGAAGCTCACTTCTGTAAGGGACCTCAGAAGAAAGCAAAGAAACCAGCTCCACACCCTGCCACTCTCCCAAGGACACTCTAAACTAAATTTTATATTTTTGTATTTTCTAATAGAAAAAAATTTAGATCTCTAATTTTAGCTGTAACGTATAAAGATCTTATATACCCAACGTAAAAAAAAAATAAAACAAACTGAAAAACTCACTTTTTTGGACTTTTTTGCACCCACAGGTATATAACATAGATCTGCTTACCTGAAACTGAAGCTGCTGGAGTTACAGAGTGATGGAAACTTACACAAGAATGTAGACGAATTGGCTGGGGATTTAGCTCAGTAGCTCAAGTGCTTGCCTAGTTAAACGCAACGTTGTAAATTTGATTTCTAGTACCAAAAGGAGGCGGAGAGTGAAAATCTTGTGAACCAAAATATGACCAGCCCCCTCTCCTAGGGTCCTTAAGTGTGCTTTCTGTTTAGAAGCCCAGGAATTTCTCATGGTGAAGATCTGGAAAGATTCCTTCATGGTGCTGACTAGGGAAAGGACAGGGTGATCTGTGGAATTGCCCAGCGCAATCTGCCTGACAAAGGCTGATTCTGGAGGGGAAAGAGTTCCCTGAAGAATTATTTATTTATCTTCCCTGAAGGTGTATCTCAGGCATTCTGTACACTGAGGCTCCCTTTAGCTAAAGGAAGAAAACATATTCAAAAGCAAATAGATGCTTCAAAAGAATACTTTGTGAGTGCCAGCCCAGAAAGGAATTGTGAGTAGTAGGTGAAAAAGAGCTCAATTTTGAAGGTCAAAGTGCAGGAGGTAGGCTCATGAAAATGAGATTTATTTGAGTTATCATATAATGCTCCTTCTTCCAGTTTAATATCACACCAACAGTCTCCAATCTAGTGACAGTAGATGAGAGCTGAATGAGAAGTAAGACATGGCTTCTGTTTGCAAAGTGTTTAGGAGACCCAGTCAAAAGGACAGACAAAACAAAGCTAATTCATTAGCTGAACCAGAAGCCCCTGGAACCCATGTTTACAGGAAATATTAAATTCAGCCTACTCCTGGAAAGAGCACATAAATCATCACACTGCAGGCTCATTTGTCTCAGTTTCTATTACTTGGTGGACACATGTCTGACTTCTGCAAGCACTGCCAAGCATGATAAAAGACAAGAGAAAGAAACACAGTCTGAACAAATGATGTGATCGTTTGTACGAGACTCAGACGTGATTCATATGTTGGAAATATGAGGCAAGGGATTTAAAGTAAATATGATCAACATTTTAATAAAAACAGTAGGCAATGTTTAAGATGAGATGGGTAATACAAGCAGAGAGATAAAACTGGAAAGAAACCAAGGGAAATAAAAGAAAAACACCATCGGGACATGAACAATGCCTTTGATTTACTAACTGGACTCAGTGATTCTGAAGAGATGTCCATAGAAACCTTCCAAACTCAAACGCAAACAGCCACAAAATAAAGCAAAATCCAGAACATTTAAGAGTAGTAGAGCCATTTTAAATGGTAGAATGTACATGTTAATGAAATACCAAGAGCGATCAGAGAAGTAGGCACATTTTTTAAAAGTACACAAAATGTACAACTACATATATTACAAAATAAAGTTTCCACTGAAATAGTATTTAAAAATTAATGAGGGCAATTTAGGTACTTGTATTAATGTACAAAAACCTTAAATTCCATAAGTGATAAGTTCATCTTAGCTATAGAAGATGATTTTTAAAAAGTGACTGTAGTAACAACTAATATTAGAATGGCCAGAATCATGTACAATGGGCTATATAACCTGGTTTTTTGTTTTTGTTTGTTTTGATATATATATATATATATATATATATATATAGAGAGAGAGAGAGAGAGAGAGAGAGAGAGAGAGCGAGAGAGAGATATCTATCTATCTATCTATATATATATATAGAGAGAGAGATGTATACAGGGAATCAAACTCAGGACCTTGTGCTTCCCAGGCAGGCTCTATGCCACTCCACAGAGCTATATCCCTGGTCCCTGGTTCCTGGACTATATAATTCTAATTGACATCCAAAGTCTATAACACATATCTATCTCAATAAGATAGTAATTATGCATTTTAAAGTAAAGCAAAGCTGGGAAACCTTGGAAGTTAATATAAAGCCTAGGAAAGAGGTAATGAGACCAGTGTCTGAGGTAAACATGTAGAATTTTTCAGAGTTGGGACATGTAGTGAATCCTACAACAAGTAATAAAAGTGGCAAAAATAAGATATTAATTTTTTTTAAAAATCAACTAAGAGAGACATCCTGATCATTGCCAATATGAAAATATTCTCTAACAAAGGAGTTGGCATTTAAAAGTTTTCAGAGTTCTGATCAGCAACAAAGATGTTGTTTAGAACTAGCCCCAGAAAGTTCTTACAATTTTTAAGGGCATTTGAAAATGGATTTTCAGCTACGAACATGACCTTGAAAAACATGGCAAATTCACTGCACATATATAGTACAGGGTAATACTGAAATGGTTGTTTATAAAATTTCCTATGGACTGCCACTAGAGTTTCATACCCAGCATTCCAGATGCTACAAGCGTCTGATTTTAAGCTGACATCTACTAACTACAGTTTCCTTTCTGGATGGATTATTTGACTAACTGTGTGGTTTATCCTGATTGTTGTCATCATGGCACCACTTTGTAAACAGAATAGTCACGAAATTCATTTTTAGCAATAGCTAATCTGGCTTTCTTCAATATACATGGAACGTCAAATCCTGGTAGTTGTATCTTGCGTATTTTTATAGTGTCAACAGGGTATATTCAAGTAAAAATGCTTATATATTGGACTCCAGATCTGTGGCTTCTACAACAAATTTGATCAACCATGGGTAGAAAATATTTTGAGACAATAATTAGTCTGTACCAAACATGCAGACTTTTTCCCTGTCATTATTCCCTAAAAATACAGACAACAACTATTTTACATACTGCTTACTTTCTATTAGGTATTATAAGCAATCCAGAAATGATTTAGAATACACGTGGTGGTGTGCTTATGTTATATGCAAATCTTGCACCGTTTTTTCTAACTGCTTTGGGTGTTTTAGTATTTTGGTATCTGCTGGGCTTTCTAGAACCAGTCCTCTCAGACATCAAGGGACAACTTGCATTAAAGACCAGATGCTTATACTGGCAAATAATTTTTATTTTTTTGACTACAATAATAGTACTAGTACTATAATAATAGTAGAAAATACTATTATATTTTAAAATATTATTATAATAAGAAATTGTTAATAACCCTAGAAAAGAGGTCACATTCTAATGCCTATAATGGAGAAGATTCCACATGCTTTTCTTAGACCATATAACATTTTATAACATTTTGAATAAATAATCCTTTTGAGAAAAGAGTAAGTTTGAGGTAAGAGTTTACTTTTTTCCTTTAAAGGTCAGAGAACTTCATAGTACTTGCCCTACGATTCTTTGCATCAATAACGTGTCTACTTCTTCCCAAGTACATGTGTTTACACGTAATCCCTGTGGCCTCCCTGGTTTTCGTTACCTACCTAGCTCCTTATATTGGTCAACTAAGAATGCTATGACAAAATATCACAGGCTGGGTATTTAAGTATCAGATCTTTATTTTCTCACAGTCATGTGAACTGGGAAACTAAAATCCAACTGTTACGAGGTCAGTTTTCCCTTGCCCTCCCTCTTTGGTTTGCAGATGCACAGACTTTTGCTGTCTCTCACATGGTTTTTTCTGTGTGTTTACATGTCCTCTTGTAAGAACACTGATCATACTAAGTTAGAGTACCACATTTATGACTTTTCACCTTAAATCCTTCCACAAAGACCCGAACTCTAATTAGCCCCATACATAGTTGAGTTTTCAACATAAGAATTTTGACAGAGCACATGGCAGTCCATAAGACACCCCATAAGCATTTGGATCTGTGAATGTTTAGGAAACATTTGAAGTTTTTAACATTAAAAAAAAACCAGGAAAGCAGAACTTAAATTTATAAGGTTAGGAGAGATCTTTCATGTCACTATTGACTTTTTAACTCCTAGATGTAGCTCCTAGATCGTTTATCCTATGCAACAACTTTTGTGTCAGTCTTACCAAGATAGTGAAACATCCTCACTTCACACTGCCTGATTCTCTTACAATTAAGTCATATCCATTCCATTCATTGGCTGGTGTCAATGGGGAGATTTTGTCTGCCTATCATTTATCACATCAGACAAAATCTTTTTATATGTATATCATTGAGAAGAATTCCTTTCAAATCATGCTGATGATAACTGTCCTGCTGTTCTTTTGAGAAAGTAAACCTTTTAAAAAATTTTTTAATCATCAAGACATTGTATTTTTTATTGGCAAACAGATGTTTATGTATGTGTGCATGTGCACACATACAGCAGACATTCATACATTAACTAGGGGATTCCATAGGTACATATTACAGAAATTTATTTGAATTTTCAACTTTATTGAATATATGAGTACATAGTCACAGAATATTTTACCAGAATTCTTATTCAATCACCTTCTATTGAGAAAACAAATACCTATTTCCTGTAGGGTGAAAATGAACAGAATGACTTACTTTGCCTCTTTCCATACCACCAAAGGAGTGTTACTTCTTTAAGCAGCACATCATTAACAGGATTCCCGGACGTGTGATAATATGCCTGTACAGTTCGCCTTGGAGGAGCAGCAGTCCCATTATAGTTCCTTCTACACAGGTACAATGTGTTTTACATAAAGGCCCATATTTCCCATTTCACTGACCAGTGTAAATCTTACAGATAAATGTTTTGGGAGGCTATAACACTTAGACAGCAATAAGTGCCTTGAGTTACTAAGACATAAAAAGATATCACCTCTTGCTGAAGATTTAAATGTGGCATTTGTTAGAAACAACTTTTCCTCAGTTTGAGATCACCAGCTATCACAATCATCTCAAGATGAATACACTCCCTGGCAGTACCAGTCATCCTATCTCCTCGGCCCAGCTAGAGGAGTTCTTATGACTATCAGAACTCTGACTGAGTTCTTACAGTGGCAGATGTCCGTCTGTGACACTTGCTACCTGGATGACCTAATCTGAGCAGCAGTCCACATCTCAGTTCATACCTACCTCAGAGCCAGAAATCTAACACATGCACATCTGTGCACAGAAGGAAACAGACCAGTGGGGAACAGTGGATCTCCATGAACTCACCATCGCTGCAGAGAAAACACACTCTTACTGTATTCAGGGCTTGTCAAATTTTACTAGCATCATTTTCATCATTCAAAGCTGAGACAGGCCATGATCATTATGAAGATAGAAATAATGAAATCGCTTGCGGATTGTGTAGCATCATTGCATAATTCACTCTTCAATTTAAAATAAAATGAATTTTTCTATTTTGGATTGGACAAACTACACATTTCTCAGACATGATGTTACTTTTTACAGAGGAGAGTAACAGTCCCATGCTTAATCAACCACCTGAAAATATAATGTGAATTCATAGAAATATCTAAAAACATCTTGAGGATTTTATCTCAGTGGGAAGTAAGCACACTCAATTATTGATGACAGGAACCATTAGGCATGTGCCTTGAGGACAATTAAGCTCTCCAGGACTTGTGATAATGAAGATAAACAGTTTAACCTTTGCTAGACTTGGGACCCTGGTTACCACAACTTCTCATTAGGAAGAAACACATCTGGAAAAGTATAGATAAATGTGTTATAAATCACCATGCTTCTTAGTGGTAACCCACATCTGCTGTTTTTACACTCTAATTTTATTTTTTTCATTGTACTCTAGCTATTTTCTACAGGTGGAAAACAATGTTTCTGTGAAAGATTTTTATTACTGAATTATCAGCTTGGGTTTGAGGAGTTTAAATCATCAACATTTTGAGACTGTGGCACACAGTATAATTTTACAAACAGAAATTTTCTAGGGACAAATATTAGGATGCTCCTTAGCATCCAGAAAACAATTTCTAAATTTAATTTAGAATTATTTAGAACTCAGCTTTTCAAAAGGGATGAGGAAGACATATTTCACAGTCCTAGTCCTTATGTTTAGAATATTCTATGGCAAAAAAAAGGAAAATTTACAATTTTATATTAATCATTACAACCTGTCAATACTAGTACCCTAGGTCCTTGTGTCAATAAGATAAAGCAATTGGACTAATGATATCTCCATGCTTCTTTTAAGTGGAACTTAGGAGGAAATAGGTCAATTGAAAATCATGCCTTTGATTCTCACTCTACAGAAGACCCCTGATCTGTAATGGAGCAAATTTATGCTTCTTAGAAAAGTAAGAATAGAGGTAGAGGAAACATTATGATGCAGAGATGTGGATGGATTAAAACGTCCCTTCCGTTTGGAAGTGGCAACTAGTTTTGTTAGTATACAAAGCTAGTTGTAGAGTTGGAAAAATCAAACAACAATCTGAGATGCCCAAGTCTGACCTATCTTTTACCTCTCCCAGAAGACAAAGTGAAATCGTCCTGCTTAGGAAGAAAAGGGGATAACAACACAGCAGAGATGTCAGTTCTGAATTTCCTAGAAGTGGGAGTATCTTTTCTTCAATTAAAAAACCTAGGAGTTAGTGTTTATATGATCAAGCCTCATGAAAGGATATCTGAATATCAATAGACACTTTTATCATGGTGCTAAATTCTCTGGATCAAGAGAATCTTTCTACTGTTTTATTTTATAATAGCAAAAGTAGTTCAAAAAGTTCCACTTCAGGTGCGGCTATAGAACGGTGGTAGAGAATATGCCTAGCATGACAGAGACCCTGACTCTGATCCTCCCCAGAACAAAAACAAAAACAAAGAAGTTGAACTCAGGAGGTACAAACAATCTTAAACACAGCACAATCTATATCTATCATTTGAAATTGAGATGGAGTAGTTTTATTAGAAGGTCAAAGGGTGAGATGTGCCATCAAAGCAATATAACATGAGACATTTTACACTTGAAGGGAGACAGAATGCAATATTTGCCTTTTATAGAGAGCCACACTGTGACTTTGAAGACGATGTTTTTTTTTTTACCTTTGTAGCTCACTTTATTCCAGAAAAAATTTCAAAATTATATTTTACGACTAGATTGTCATAAAGATAAGCATATTAATATGACTTTGTAACCTAAAGCTCATTTTCCCTGCAATTAAATGGTACAGTTTTTTTTTTTTTTTTTTTGGTACTGGGAATCGAACTTATGACCCCTTGCTTGCAAGGCAGGCGCTTATGTCCCTGAGCTAAATCCCTGGCCCTGGGGCAGATAATTTTTAAAAAATAATTTTTTTGTTTACTAAAATATTCTAAATACTTAGATTGCATCTAGCACATCATGGATGATGAATAAGTGAACAAAGTTCAGTTGTTTATGTTTCCTTAAAAATCTCTGTATATCGCATGATCTTTAATTATTTTGTGTCATAATTCTCTAATCAGAGTATCTGCCTCCTTTCTGATCTTCCTCCTATAATTTTCTTCCTAAAGCTCAATTCTGATGACATCTCCATTTTAGTTGAAGTCTTTTAATAGTTATTCATCTTCACAAACATCCAAAATATTTAAGTACAAGATATATTAAGCTCTTCATAGTCCAACTCCAGATTGTACAAGTCTCATACACTACCTTGTTACAGAATCGGCTACTGAAATCTGAGATCGTATCTGCTATGCTCTTGCGCTTCTAAGATTTTACAAGTGTTCATACTGAATATCTTGTTCTAAACCTTTATCCACCTCGTTTTCTTTCCTCACTTTGTACCTGATTCCTAACTGCACCCACCTTCTCCAGCATTCCCTACACGAGCCAGAGCTCCTCTCAGACCCCACTCGTGGCATGACTGTGACTCTGCATGTAGGCAGTTTTTTCTCTGATGAATATTACATGTTTTTCAGGGCAAACTGCACTGTACAATAGTAAATTTCCAGAAACTGACACAATATCTGAGACCTGGAGAGGATGTAATAAGCAAAAGTAGGGAAGGATTTGATTGATAAGGCTTTCATACATTTAAAGGAATATTGGTGTGTTTCGGGACTTAAACAGTTTAAGAGTGTTACTTTCTTCATTTATTTACAATATTTGATAATGATATGAAATATTTTTCACTGATAAGAAATAATAAAGACAATTCAAATAATATCATATTCTTAAAAATTATTTTTATTGGCACCTCTTTGTGATACACAATGAGTATACACAGAGAGAGAGAGAGAGAGAGAGAGAGAGAGAGAGAGAGAGAGAGAGAGAGACTGTAAGACTTCTTAATCCTTTTTACTCCACATTCTCTTCTCCTGCATTGCCCCGCCCCCGTGTCCCTAATCACTAGGTACCCCTCCCATCTGCCAAGTATCTACCTTCCTTCTATTATGTGTCTTCCTTTTTGCTCTTTAAATTATTTAATACTTTGATATCTCATATAAGAGAAAGTATGTGATAGCTGACCATCTGTGTGCGATTTATTTTACTTAGCACTGTTCTCTCAGGGTTCATCCATTTTCCCACAAGTGACTCAAATTTATCCTTCTTCACAAATGAATGGTACTTCTCTGTATCTATCTACTACACTTTCTTTATCCACTCATCAGTTGACAGACATGTAGGCCGTTTCCAAGATTTATCTATTGTGAGTTGTTTTGCTATAAACCTGGGTATACATATATTGCTATAATATGATGTTTTAAACTCTTTTGGAAAGATAGCTAGAAAGGAAATATCTGAGTTGAATGGAATCTCTCTTTTTTAGTTTTTTGAGAATTCTCCACACTAATTTCATAGTGATTTTACTAGTTTACATTCTCACCAACAATGTAGAGGGGTTCCTTTATCCTTCCAATATTCCTGATGGTAGCTATACTTTCTGGAGACACATAGAATTTCATGCTTGTTTTTATTTGTACTTTGGTAATGGCTGAATGTGCTGTGCATTTTTTTTATATACTACTTGGCCGTTTAGACTTTGGAGATGTGTCTATTCATTTCACTTGCCAGTTTTTGATTGAGTCTTTCCTTTTTGGAAGTATAATTTTTTTTAGTTCTTTATATATTAGTTTTCTTTCCAAGGAGTATCTGACAAATATTTTTCAAATTCTGTAGCTTGTCTCTCTACTCTTGATCAATTCTGTTGCTGTGAAAAAGCTTTGATATAAATGATTTATTGATTCTTGGTATTATTTATTATACAATTGGAGTACTTTTAAGAAAGTCCTTGTCTATGCCTATGTCTTCAAGAGTTTTATTTATCAGCAGATTAAAGGTTTCTGCTTTAATATCTAAATTTTTGATCCACTTTGATTTTCTTGTAGTAGAGAGTGAGAGATATGAGACTAGAGTCATTCTTCTGCATATATATGAGCACTTTCCCAAGCACCACTTGTTGAAGTGCGTATCTTTTCTCTAGAACTTTATTGGCCACTTTGTCCAAGATCAGATGGCCAACTGTGACTAAGTGTTTCCTGTGTACCCTATTCTGTTCCATTGACTTACACGTCTGTTTAATGTGCTAGTACCATGATGTTTGTGTCAGTGTAGCTTTGTAGTATACCTTGAAGTATGGTATCATGATGCCTCTTACTTTGCCCAGGATCACATTTACTATTCTGGGTCTCTTCTGGGTTCATATAAATTTTAAAGTTTTTTCTAGCTTTGTGATGAACAATGCTGGTATTTTGGTTGGAATTATGTTAAATCTGTATATTTGTTTTGATGATATGGCCATTTTGACAGTATTAGCTCTGCCTATCTGGGAGCAGGGGATGTCTTTAGATTTTCTGATATATTCTTCCATCTCTTTTCTTCATAGTACTATAGTCTTCCATGTAGAAAAACTATCTATACTGACATTCACAGTGGTTGTCCTAGTTTACATTCTCATCCTCCTTGGGAAGGTTAGGCTGTGTTAATCTCTAAGTGTTTAATTTCTTTAAATCACTCCTGAATAAAATTGTTTTACTAGTTTATATCTCAGTTGATTCATTCCTGGTGTATGGGATTGTTATTAATTTTTGTGTGTCTATTTTGCATCTTGCTTCTTTGTTGAATTTTTATTAGTTCTAGGAGACTTTTGTGGAGCTTTTTTGAGTCTTCTGTGTAAACAAATGTGTCATCTGTGAATAAGGATACATATTTCCCATATATATTTTCTCTCTCTTTCCTGATCCTAAATTTTGAATATTATATTGAACAGGATTGATGATAGTAGAAACCCTTTTCTTGTTCCTGATTTGTGGAAAAAGGCTTTTCCTCCCCCATTTAGTGTGATATTAGCTGTGGATTTGTTACAAATGGTGTTTATTATTTTGAGATAAGGTCCTTTTATGCCTACTTTTACCAGACTTTTTATTATGAATAGATGTTGAATTTTTTCAAGGTTTTTTTTTCTGAATCTATTGAGATGATGATGTGATTATTACCTTTGTTTCTATTTATGTACTTTATTACAATTATTGATTTACATATATTGAACCATCTTTGTATCCCTGGGATGAGATCAACTTGGTTATGATATATGATCCTTTTGTGATTTGTTGCATTCTGTTAGGAAGTGTCTTGTTAAATACATTTGCATCTATGTTAATGAAGAATTTTGACTTGCAGTTTTCCTTTTTCTAAAAAAATAAGTTCTAGTTCTGATATCCTGATAATGCCAGCTTCTAGGAATGAGTGTGTAGCACTCATTGCCTTGTAATTTAATTGAAGGTTGGAGGAGTATTGGCATCATATCTCCCCTAAGTTCTGATTGTATTCTGTGGTGAATCCATCAAGTTTTGAGCTATACTTTACCATAAAGTTTTTATTACTGCTTCATATTAGTTCATAGCCATTCATGATCATTTAGAGTTTTTTATTATTTATTATCTAATTTTTTAAACAATTATCTTTATGTGTTCAATTTTGATAGTATACAAGTGTCTCAAAATTTCTCCATTTCTCCCAACTTTCTCTAATTTTTTGGAGTATAAATGTTAAAATGTTTTTTTATAATTCTCTAAATTTTGGGAGTGTCGCTTGTGATTTCACCTTTTTTCTTGCTTACTGCTTTGATGTCAGGTTTTTTGTTTCCTTTTTTCAGTAAGTTCAGCTAAGGATCTATCAATCTTGTATTTCCTTTCAAAGAAAGAATGCTTTTATTCATTGATTATTGCTAATTTTTGTACTAATTTTATTGATTTCTGATCTGGCTTTTATGCTTTCTTTCCATCTATTTATCACAGACGTAGAGCGCTCTTGGTTTTCTAGGGCCTTGGGATGCATCAGTAGGTTATCTATTTGAGACTGCTCAATTTTTGAAACAGTTTTCACTGTATTCCATAGTGTTGGCATGATATGCTTCCACTGTCATTTGATTCAAAGCATTTTTATTTCTTTCCTTATTTCTTTTGTGAGCCTTTGTTTATTTAAGAATGAATTGTTTAGTTTTCATATATTTGTGTATTTATTGTGGTTTCTTTTGTTATTGATGTCAAATTTTATTCCATTATGAACCAGTAATATGTAAGGGATTATTTCAACTATTTTGTCTTTATTTAAACACATTTTATGGCAACTTAGGAAAAAGTACTTTTGCCGCTGAGAAAAAATGAATATTTTGCTATTGGATGAAACACTCTGTAGATATCTATTAACCATTTATTCAATGGTGGTATCTAATTTTGATATTTTTAAAAATTTTTGTGCAGGTGAACTAATTGTGAGTGTGGGGTGTAAAATTTCCCCACTGTGATTGTACTCCTGTATATATATCCTTTTTTGGCCAGTAATTTTTGTTTTATGAAGTTAGGTACTTCAACATTTCATGCATAGATATTTACAATTGTTAGCCTGAAATCTTCTGTGTCTGAAAATAAGACAGCAACTCCTGCTTGTTTTCAGGCTCTGGTTGCATGGGGTATCATTTTCCACACTTTCGCCTCTAGTTTATAAGCTTACCTTTTGTTGACAAGTTTCTGCTGTAGGTAATATGCAGTTGCAGACTTTTTTTTTTAATCCAGTCAGTGTCTTTTGATTAGGGAGTTAAGAACATTGAAATGGACAGCTGTTATTGTAAAGTGTTTTTCAAAACATTTCAAGCATTATTTTTGCAGTTCCTATTACTTTCTTTATTTACATTTAACTATTTCCCCAATTAAATGTGCACTTCCTTTAGAGTTTTTGGTGGTGGTGGCCTCTCAGTCTTTGTTTAGGATTTCATGGAGTAGTTTTTGCAGTGATCATTTAATGGTCATGTGTTTCTTTTTTTTTAAGTTTTATTTTGAAAAGAATAAAACAAAAGAGGACAGAACACAGCAAATGAGAACAGAACAATGTAAGCAACACAGCACTTCACAACAAGACAACCGGATATTAACAGTAGCTACCATAATGTCTCTTTCTTTGAAATAGTGAGCATAACTTCACACACAATAATATAAACTATAACAAAATAGTATAAAACCGTTCAAGAGAATGAAAGATTACAGGGCATTCTGAGCCAAATAACAGAAAATGAACTGTGGCTACTATAATATCTCATTTTCCATAAAAAAATTTGTTTATACTATCACACATATTAAAATCCAGTAAGACACAACATGATAGAACCAATGGAAATAGAAGAAAAAATGTATGGGGTCATGTATTTCTTCAGAATTATTTTGTCGTATGAAGTCTTTATTTCTCAGTAATTTTGAAGGATAATTTTTGTAGGATGTAGAAGTCTGGACTGACACATTTTTCTTTTAAGGTTTGAACATATTCACTACAAGCTTTCTTGGCCTTTAAGGTTCATGCTGAGAAATCTGTTGTAATTCTAATGGTGTTGATTTTACAAGTAACTGCTGTTTTCACAAAGAGGTTTTACCATTCTCTTTTTTGTTGAATGTCTGGATTTTGATTATAATGCATCAGCTAAAGATTCTTTTCTAGATGTGGCTATTTGGAGTTCCATGTACCTCTTATATTTTGCTAGATTTGGAAAGTTTTCTCCTATAATTTCATTGAACTTTTTAAAATATTTTTGACCTGTTTTTCTAATATTTCCTTGATTCTTATCCTTCTCATGTTATTTTTTGAGCTTTTAATCTCCAATTTAAGTAGTTCTTGGATCATTTTTAAGGAACCATTGAATTTATGTTATGCTACACCTAGGTTATCTTTACTTTTCAATACTCTGCCCTCATATTGGACTAATCTGCTGCCCATGATGTCTAATTGACTTTTTTCATATCTTGTATGCATGCTTCTTCTTTCATAATTTCTTCTACTCTTTTTTTAAACCAAACAAGTCATTCATGTCTGATTTGGCTCTTTTAGTTTGTTGGGGTTTTTTAAAGCCCATTAAACATTTTATTAGTAAAATCCTTTATGAGTTTAATAAAATCCCTTCAAAGCTTGATAAACAGCTGATAGATTTGCTTATGTTTCCTCATTGAGGGCTTCAAACATGTTGACCATTTGCTTTTTAAGTTTTTTGTCTGAAACTTCTTATGTTTCAGTCATCTTTGGGAATTAAAGTATTTTGAAGATATCTTATTGTCTTCCTTTGTCATATTTTATTGATTTTGTGCTGTAAGTTGAACATCAACTAAAATATTAAAAACTCAGACATCGCTGTGTAGACCTCTTTAGCTAGATTTGTCTCCCTGTGATATGTCCTTTTGTATGATTATGTTTTAGTATTTATACACCTCTTCAAACTATTCAGTGTAATATTTGGGGTCTTCTTAGTGTTCAACCTTCTTCTGTGGTGTTGATCCTCAGCAACACTCAGAGAACAGAAAAAGAGCCACAATAATGTTGATGACACAAAGATGGTATTTTGGCATACAGAAAAAGAACAACTAACATGAAGTATATAATCACCAAGAATAGCAAAGAAATCAGCAATAATGATATAGTAAAAAGCAAGCTAGATATTGATGTACCATAATAGTCAATAAAAGCTACAACTACGTCACTCTTAACGATGGAAAAGAGATCTACAATAGGAAAACAGAGACAAATACAACAACTCTATCACAATTAACTATGGAAAATAACTGAGCAATGAGAGCATAGAGTTAACTAAGTATTGAAAAATTGATAATGCTCATAAGAATAATAATAAAAATGGGAAAATGAAGGGAAAATGAAAAGTAAAATTTTAAAAAGAAGTTGGAAAAAGGGGGAAAGACAAGTAAAATAAAAAACTCAATTGAACAAAAAAAAGTTAATAGTATTTCAACAAAAGTAATAGGAAAAAGAAGAAAAAAGAAAAAGAAGAAAGTCAAGAGTGACTGAAAGGAAAAAAGACAAACAAACAAAGAAAAAGAGAAATGAGCTGAAAAAAATTTCCCTATATGTTAGGGTGAGTGTCTTCTTTTCATATCTTTAGAATCTACCAGAAACATGGCAGGGATAATGACTCACACATAGGGCCTATTTTATTTCTTTCATGTGTGTGTGTGCTCGCACATACATGCGTGCAGTATATGCTGAGTATTGCCAAGGCCTTCCTGCTAGGAAGGGTCGGTCGATGGTGATGTGTCTGCTTCAGGGCTATACTTACTCCATGGCTCTTAGTATTCATGCTCTTTTTTGAGCCCCAACTCACTGCTATCTCTGCCTAACTTTTTGGACTGCTGACTTGTGAAGTGCCCTCTCTTGTTACAGAGATCACACTGTTTGTACACCCCGGAATGTGGCAAGTAGTCAAGCCAAGGCATATCCTCGGTGGTACTGACAGATGGAAAAAGCAGACTGCTGATATCTGTACTACAAATTGGTCACAAAGAGTGGGAAGTTAAGGAGAATTAGGCACTCTGCTAGGTTTAATGTCAGAATTTTCAGACCCAGAGCTCTGTAATAACCACCCACAACAAGCCCAGCTTCTTGCAAGATAGGGCAGGACCACTGGTTTGAACTAGATACTACTGCTTTAATTTCTTGAAGGATCTTGACTAGCCCATCCTTGCTCTGAAACTGTCTCTTATGGCCATTTCCCAAACAGTCGCTCTGCTAGGGTAAGCTCAGAAACTCTCAGGGATAGTTGTTCTGTGAATTGTGTTTCCTGGAGCAGCTCAGTTTTGAACGATTAACACCTTCCCAAAATGGCTCAGGGTTAATCTCTAGGGCACTGTGACTCTAGCCTCTGAGGTAGAGTCAATTTTGTAGTAAAATTCCACACTGTTTGCACTTTGCAATAAACCGTGAGCTTTTCCTGGGATGAGTGCTGCTGGTCTGTTATTTTCCAGGCTGTTGACCTCTGGAGTCACCTTGGGCTTGTGGAGATGGGTCCCCTCCCCAGGAACCAGCATTAGTATCCACACTGCTTTGTTTTTTCTGTTTCTTCATTTCCTCTGTGATTTCTAGTTTATCTTGACTCCTGGAGGTTTTCTTCCCTTTGCTAAGTTGTTTTCCAGGTGTCTGAATTCCACACCTGGAGAGGCTGTGAGAGATAGCATTTTATAAGTATTTGGAATCATTTGGAAAAGGAATATTCACATATATTATTCATAGGAGTTAAATTTAATGTCAGACTTAAAATATTTAGTGATATGTTATGAAAACAGAAATTCCCAAATGTTATTACACATTAATTATATTCTGTGTATGCACATCAGAGAATCACATTTTTATCAAGAGATGAACCTAATTGCACATACTACAACACTGGAGTAATAGTAAAAATTAAGAGTGGCATGAATAACTATCAATACAAAAGTGAGTAAATAATATTGGTTATAATCACACATTAGGATGGTTCATATAACATAACATTTTGACAGAAACAAAAAGAATTTAAAAACCAATGATGACTGGAGAACTCAAAGTTGCAAGATGGTAATTATCCTATGTATAAATAAAGATGTCCCAATCAGTATACTATACATTATACAAATGCATTATACTTGCCAAACATAGAAGTTAGAATGGGATGATACTCAATGATCCCTTGATAAGGGTTGCCTCTAGGCAGACGTGTAAATGAGGAGATACTATATACAGTTAAAGAGAACTTTTGTTTTATTTTATTTATTTTTACTTTTTTTGTTTTTTTGCAATGCAGGGGATTAAACCTATAGTCTCATATGTACTTCACACTTAATTTTATTTACTTCATTTTAACTTCTTAGTTGTAGTGATGAAATTGTAGTCATTGGTTGTGTACACTTTATATTTTTTATATTTCTTACCAAAAAAAAAAAAAAAAAAGAGGATGAACAAAGTTTCAGTAGCAACTATTCTGTCCAAACTTTGGAGTTGTGGTCAGGGAGAGAAAAGAAAAATGCTAAAGGACAGTGAAACAGTACAACCTTGAACCCCATCTGTGGAGTGGAGGGAGGTCATAGTGGAAACACACGTTCCTCAAGTAACCTTTAGAAGGTCACGGCATGCCTGAGGTGGTTGAAGAGGTTCATGAGCCCGGCAGAGCTAATGGCTTGGGGAAATGAAAGGCAAGGGATTTTTGTGAAAAGAAGGAAATAGAATGGTGTTTGCTGTGACACAGGCCAGAGAACAGAAAGATAAACATGTTGTATCACAAGTCTGGTTATTGCAGATAACCAGGTTTTTTATCCGAGAGCCAATGAGTCAATGCTTTGAATAGTCAAGGAATGAATCAGCAGTCTTAACCTATACTACAAAAAAATCCATAAACACATGGCTTGCAGGATGAATACTGTGCAACCATTATCGACAGGTTTCTTAAAGCCAATCCAAAGACACTGGACTCAGTCTTCTTGGAAACAAATAAAAGTGACAAGGAAGAGAAACATTTAGTGAATGATTTAGATTAAAAAAAAACAACAAATGCATATATTGCAAGCAGAATAAAAGATCAGGGAAAGGAAAAAGAAGTTAGGCGGAATTTTGAAGTGAACATGTGAATAGCATTTGGGGGGATATTGTGAAGAACATGGCAATGTTGTTGAGAAGTGGTGAGAAACCAAAGAAAGGATGTGACTAATTTGAAGGGCCAGAGTAGGAAAGAAAATTTTGTGACTTAAGAGGAGTAAACAGAGATGGGAGGATCCAGAGCAGTCACATACAGTAAATCCCAGGGTCCTATCAGCCATTCCAGCTGTGTTGCCAAAGGTTGTAAACTAGGCTGCTGTGATTTCAGAATGTAGGGTGTTAAGTTGTGTAGTGATTCTCATGTCACTCCAGGGCTGAGTTTTCCAGTCGAAGAGTATTGATGTATTGAGTTTTATTCTTCTCCTATCCCATAGGGTCTCCTCTGGTTTGTCTCTTTGGTCAAACCTGAGTCGTAGCTTTATTCATATTCGAATCTTCAGGAAAAGAGTAAGAGAGAAAGTGCAAGGCAAAATATTTTATTTAGAAGATGACTGAAGGAAGTGGCACATGTATATTTCTGGTTTTCTTTCCTATGGCCCAGATTTACTCACGTGGCCGTGTCTAAATTCAAAGGAAGCTGGGAAATGTAGTCTTGAATGTATGGCCATGTCCACAAATAAATATGCTACTACAAGAAAGGGGTAAGTGATACTAATTGGCAAGGAAGTTACTAAAGAAAGGCATAGATTATATGTGCAGGATAAGGAACCCAGGAAAAGGAAACAGGAGGAAATGGTTTGAGTGTGTTAGTGTAGTAAGTATGTCTCCTGCTTCCAGGGCATAAGCCAATGTTACACAAAGGGTCTAGGGAAAGCTTCACTTTTTCAGGAATAAGAATCCCTCTTGCTAGCAAAAGGAAAACTTTAACATGCCCTAAGGTTTTGCTCTGATGGTTTTCTAGAAGTTACTTAGGAGACCTACTTGAGAAGGTGTGAGAAATGACATAAGACTCCACCAAAACTTGGAAAAAAATCAGTAAGTCTATTTGTGTTAGTAAAATTATGTTACATGTGTATAGTTATACATATATGATTTACTATGAAAAAAGTAGGCTGTGCATATAATTTAAATGTAATTTATATGTCTAACATTTATAGAGCAGATTAAATACTCATAAATAAAGCATGACCATAGTTTGTAACTTCATCAAGTGGGAAATTTTACTGATAGATGCCACAGTAAAGAAAATTTATTTTCTTTTAAGGGTTTATTTAGGGATGTGTTTTATAAAAACTGTGCAATTTTAAATGTAAACTTTATTATCCCAGTGTAAGAAAAATCTACCATGGCTGTGTGTATATTGAGTTATAATTTTTTTAAGCTCAAAGATCCTATTTGATTTTTAAGAATGAGAAAGAATATCTCCTGAAAAAAGGTACCTGAAATAAAATGAAATTGTTGTCTATCTATCTATTTATCTATCTATCTATCTATCTATCTATCATATATCTTTCCATGCTGCATATGTATCTCAAATATTTCTATGTAAAAATAATAAGCTGAACAAAAATATTCCCCCAATACCTTGCTTACCTTAAGTTACATAGTGTATGACACTCTATGCTCATTTTCACTAAGTCTTTTGGTGTATCTGTAAGGAAGGATATATGTTATTTATCCTATAATTGCTGTACTTTTATGAAAAGCCACATGCAGTGTGTTTTATAGAAGTTACATATTTTATTTGTATCAAAAGGAGGGTTTGTTCATACCTGTTTTGCTGCTAGTCTTCTTTTTGGCTGGTGTAGCAGCTTAGAACATCTTGTGTATGTTAACAACATATTTGGTTAGGATTCTGATGCCTTCCGGGTAGAAGCCAGAAATTTATCTCACAGCTCCACTTGATGCAAGGTCCTGTATTGTACCGATTAAATATATACATGCCTGTTTTTTAGTGTAAAATGGCAAACTAAAGAAGCATATACATCTGATTCATTCCTGCCATGGTAGCTAAAGATTTATACTGATTCTGGAGATAGCAATAAAATAACTTCTAGAACAATGAGGCAATATCCCCTGGGATCTCCACAGCCAAGGTCAGCTTGGAGCAGTTGTGAAATGTGACTTTCAGGCTCTTCTTTGATTCATAGTTTAACTTCTTTTAGTAAATTTCTTTCTATTTAGCCTAAAGGGAAATCATCTATTTAGCGCAGCACTGGGAGTCAGGCCACACATATGGCCTGGCATCTACACATATTAATGAAGGTGGAAAAGTGTTAATCTCTTGATACTATTAAAAAGAAAAACATTAACTTGCATGGTTTTTATACTTTTCATGTGGATTTATTGGTTTATTTTTTCAACCCCGAAATTTCTAGCAAAGAAAAGATGGCCGTGACCCATCCTCAACTACTAAAATATAAATAGAAATAATTTCTTTGAATTTTTGGATACTATTAGTTACCTGTGGGATTTGAGCCTTAGTGCTTGGCTTTACTCTTGCCTTTCCATGTGCTACAAAGGGGAACAACCTAACCCCCACCTAAAAATTACATTTCCCACAATCCTCAAAAGATATATTCATCAAGATTATGTCTGTAGAAAGAAATCAAATGTGGAAGAAATAGTACTCACAGCAGCAGCAAACAGTTCTGGGTCCTGAGTTTGAGCCAGGTTGGAGAATAGTATTTCAAAACTACTTGTAGCAGCAATAGGTGATTTGGAAGCCTATAAGACACACTAGTCTTGAGCTCTGAATATTACTAATAATTCCTTAGGAGAACAAAAATTTACTACTGTTACTGAACCTCTGATTTCTGCTCAAGTCCTTTCAATATTTTTGAAAATGTCTCCCTGTATTAAATCCTCTATCTTTGCATTACTTGAACTGACTTCTGGTTATCTGGATGGACCTTGATTAAAATTGGACAAAAGAAATGTTTTATATTTTAAATTTATTTTATTAGTAAGATTTATATTCCAAAATTAGAAAGAACTGGGATGGATTTAGGAGTGTCCTACTGAATGCTCACAAACTTTCACTTTTGGTTATAAGGGAATAGAGTTTATCAGATCAACATTTCCTCAAAGACCAACAAGAGAAGCTTGATAGACTAAAGGAACAATGTATGTCTGAAATTACTGAAAGCCTTTTGCTGAAGTAAAGACTTCATCAACCAGTATCCTAGCATGCAATGAGCTAATTTAAGAGAACCCAACATTTTCACAGAACCAGGGAATCTGCCAGTTCATAAGAGGTTAGTGAGAGTTTGGGCAGCACTGAATGTGCCATATAACGTTTCCAGTCATCTCATGAGAATAGAGAGAGAAGATTAGAAGGGTCCAGTCCTGTAATAAAGGAAGATGCAATTAAAGCACCAGTTGTGACCCAAATTTCCTTTGAAGAATTTTCTAAGTTCTAATTTGAGCACAGCAAGGATACAAGCTTATCAAAGACTGACTGAAGTGTGGTCACAATGTTTTGGTGAGGAGAAAAAAGAAAGAGTCCAAGAAAAACTTTTAGTAAGTATTTCAGACTTTCGCCAGGGATGCATATAAAACTTACAAAGATTGTAGAGCAAGACCCAGAAAGAACAACAACAACAAATAAATAGATAATAACACTAAATCACATACGATTCATATGTTGAATAAAAAGGAAGAATTTGAAAATAACTCTGTCATAGGTAAGAAAATAAATCACAAGATTATTTCACCATACAATTGAGATGTATTAAAAGCAACAAAATAAAGCCTATTAAAAGCTGAACTTGACTTATTCATGTCAAATAGAAATTTAACAGAAGACTAACAAGGTTCTGTGAACTAGGAGATGGGGCAGTTGAATGTATTACAAACAGAGGTACCTAGAGAAAAAAATGATTGGAGATAGAAGGAGGAGTGAAAAAACACATCAAGGCAAAGTATATGCAGCTGTGTTTGAAAACACTGAGAAAAAGAGAAAAGAGATAATGTACACATACAATGCTGGTATATGTAATAACTAAGACATTTTTGCATCTAAAAATGTGGAGGTGCACTACAAACAACAATCAAAATAAAACAAAATAAAAAATAAAAAGAAATCACATCTAGATACATGCAATATAAAAGAACAAAATGACATAAAAATACTCAAAACCCTGGGTTCAATATTCAGTACTAGAAAGGAAAAAAAAAAAAAAAGAGAGAGAGACAAAGAAAAAGAAATTTGGAAAGAGGCCCAAGGCCTTCAAAAAAAAAAAAGTAAAAGTAATTTCAGAGTGGTAACAATAAGGATGCCAATTTAACATTGAAAAGAGAAATAAAATCATTAAACTGCTTAAAAACTTGCTTCTTAGACTTATATATGATAAAAAATATAAAAAGATTAAAAAATTTTAAGACAAAAATCTGTGGAAAATTTATCCTTCTTAGATTCCTACTAAAAGAAATAAGAAAAAGATTTCTTAATCTGAAAGCAAAGGGCTGTAGAAGAAAATAGAAATTCAAGAAGGTATGAAGCACACTACAAGTTGATTAAATCTAAAATAGCACTGCCTACCTACAACACAGTGACAACTGTAATAATATCATGTGGTGTTTAAAAGATAAGTGCTGTCAAACTTAAGTACACAGACACATAAAAGCCAAGAATTCATGTGTTTTTAGGTCCTAGTATTGATTCTAAAGCAGTAAAAATATTAATCTCTAAGTAGTCAAATATATAATATTCAGGATAAAGCACTAAAATTAGAATAAATAAGTATTTAACTGATAAATCCAGAGAAAGGAAAAGTAGACTAACAGAGAGTCTACTAACTCCAAAAGACTAGGAGGAAGAGGAGAGTAATAGAGGAACAAAAGTGATGAGTGGTATCCTATTGCATCAATAAATAATTAGGTTTATTAAGTGTCCCTATTAAATGGTAAAGATCAACAGTTCAGATAATAAAAAATTATATGCTGCCTAAATATAAGGACACACTTGATTACAGTTGCCAACTGAGTGTTACACTCTCATTTTTCAGTCAAGAATACTAAATTTCATAGACAGGGAGACTTAATTACTTTTAGAGAATGAATCATACAGTTAAGGACACAGATCCAATCCTCAGAAAGACCGATTAATTTTTTATGCTCCAAAATCATACCAAATCCAAATTTACTACAAGAAGTGAAACAAAGCAGCAATGAAGTTCCTCTTCATTAGCTATACTAAAATTATTGTTGGTACAATATTTTGTTTCCCCCCAAAATAAACATGACTTACTCCATTTTCACAATCTCCAAAGGTAGATTTTCTATTTTAAAATATTTCAGAAGCATTTTAACCATTGGAGACTATTATTTCACATAAGGGCCCTTAAAATTATTCTAGAAACTATTCCTAAATGGGGTCATGCTTTCACTAACATAAAACAAAAGACAAAAACAAACCAACAACAGCAACAACAAAAACTCAACAAAAACAAAATCAATTTTACTCTATCTGCTACAGTTTTACAAAGTGAGATGTTTGTTTCCCAGCTACATAAATGTAAGCCATAAAAAACACTAAATTTTGACAGCTTTATTTCACCTGAAAATTTACGTTAGGTAGTCACTGGGCTATGAAAGGTACAATGTCTATGAGAGAACTCATCAAAAATACAGATATAAAACATATACCTGTCTTTTGTCTCAGATGACTGCATGACTTTTATCTCATCCCATAAATAATGGAGGCATCAGCACATTTATCTGCATGCAATAACAAATCCCATCCTCCTGGTAATTGTAAAAACACTGAAGCCTGTTATTGACCTTCTGTAAAATATCGAAATGGAAGAAAAAGGTGAAGAAACTTTTTGTTTGTCTGTATCCTAGTCTAAATCCCCATCATACACTTTAAAAACCATTAAGCTAAAAGTCAATGATGTGGAAAGGAGGAGGAAAAATGTATTATTGAATAAAGCAAAACAGACAAACCAAAAGATGCACCCATCCACACTGTGTCACTCAGGGGTATTATTTTCCCTGCAGAAGTTGTCTCTGAGATATTTGCACTGAATGAAGTAAACACTTCCTATCTCAAAGCTGTGACTCATATTGCTACTTCTCAGTTTTTATATTGCCTACTCGTTTTGCAGGTGAATAGTTTCTATAGGTACATTTTGAAAGTGCAAAACCTTTCTATATTGTCAAAGGAAATAAATTGTGTTTGAGTTATATTATAGCTCATATGATTACCAAGTATTTATTGATCAGCCTTGCCAAAAATTAACTATACACCCACTCTAATCTCTGTTAGTTTCTTTGGGCAGGGATCAGTAACTTCAACCTTGCCGAAGTCCTGATA
>PVJX010024880.1:0-27566 GCA_004027295.1 Dolichotis patagonum | reverse complement strand
ATTAAATGATTAAATTGATTAACACTCAGACAGTATGAGCATGGAACTAGATAAAACAGGGTGAGCGTGAGACTAGATGTATAGGTCAGGGATTGAACCCACCAAGAGGAAATATACAAGCCAACTGTAACACAGGATGTATGTCTTTCTTTGTCATAAATTACACATATATGGGTTATATTCTCTTTTTGATAACTGTGGTGCTATGAAGTACTTCCTGAAACCCATCCAAAATCTCTTCTAGGTTTTGCCTATTTTAGACTTTGCTTTAAACACAATTTTTTATTATTATTATTATTATTATTATTGTTACTATTACTTTGTAATTTTGTTTTATTATTATTTTATTTCTTGGTTGTACTGGAGATTGAACCCAGGGAACACTGAACTACATGCCCCGGTCTTTTTTAAATTTTATTTTGAGATGGGATCTCATTAAGTTGCCCATGCAGGGCCTGAACTCAGAATCTTTCTTCCTCAGGTTCCCAAGTAACTGGAATTATAGGCATGTGTCACAAGCCTCACTTCTTTTCATGATTTCATATAAAGAAGTGAAATTCAGTTCAAATCAGGCTTTTTTTCCTATCTTACTTAATTCTTAGGGTAATTATCTAGCTCAAAATGTCCTGAGTGAAACAAATTGAATATTTTATCTTACCTAAGCTTTTAGCAAAGTTCAACAAAATTGACCATTGCCTTCTTCATGGACTTTGTCCTGTTGATTTTCTTACTCTGCTGACTTTGATCTCTTGATTTTTTTTTTAACCTCATCATTAAGGATCCTTCACGGATTCTCCTTCTGTTTGAACTCTGTATGTTAAAGAGTGTCTCCCAGGTTTTGGTCCTTCTTACTTATTTATATACTTTCTCAGGATACTTTCATCCAGTTTCTTCACATGCTATTTACTGACATGCTGGTATCTCAGAGGTGTTTCTCTCTGTCATGATGCCCTCTTAACCACCAGATTCTCACAGCTTCTTTCCTACTCGGCACTCTCCTTACATGTCCTGTAAGTATCTACAAATTGAAGAAACCAAATGAATAACTTAATTTTTGCCTTCAGGAACTTGCTCCTCTCCCAGGCTTGAGTATGTAGCCATACTATCTACTTCCTGCTGAAATCAAAACTCCCTGAGCTGTCCTTGGTTATACTTCCTGTCTCAGAGCCTCTGCTAATGCACTAGAGCAGCAGCTGAATGGTAGTAATGGAGAGCTGGACTCAATGCCTGTTTCCTGCACTGCATCCTCGGCCCTGTGTTGATTTTGAGCCAGCGTCTCACTAAGTCACTAAGAATGCCAGTCATTCTCTCTTCTGTCATACTAGTGACCCATTCATTCATTCAGTCACAGAGAACATATATAGACAGGGCATTCTATCTTTCAGGATTGCGCTAATGATACAGAGATGTGTAAATAAGCAATTCCTGCCCTCGAGGCTTTCATAGTCTAATGAGGTAGGGAGGCACACGTATAAGCGATTATAGTACAGTGAGGTCAATGCAACAGCAGAATCCTCTCCAGTGTTCAGAAATAACTTAGAATATGTTGAATCTAAAGAGAATGTGGGGTTTGAGGAAACCTCATGGAGGAATGATTTACTTGTGCCTTAAAAGATGAATGGGCTTTTTCCTGTAAGCAGTAGGAAAGGAACAGGGATTTCCCATCTAAGATCCTGGTACATGCTAAGGCACAGTGGTGTTCACTGCCGGAGGATTATCTACAAATGTTTGTGAAGAGGGATAGAATGTGAGGAGAGAGTGGAGAGAGCTGAGCTGAAAAGTTAAGCCTTGGGCAGAAAGAATATCATTTTTCCTACTAGGAAGTTGAGACTTTTTCCTGTGAGTGAGCAAATAAAATCAGCAGTTTTTAAACAGCTTGTTTATGTTTTTATTTTAGAAAACTTTTTTTACGGATAGTATGGAGAAGGAATTTAGAGTCAGGGTGATAAGCTAGCAGAGAATCAGTGAAGCGACGGAAGGATGTGCAAGATATAAACATGTTGGGAATGAAGCAAAGAATTTAGAACAGGGAAAGAAGTCAGAGGTGAAGTCGGTTGTATTGATAAACAAGTGGTTCCGAGTGGAGATGAATGAGAAACATCGAAGCCAGGGTTTCTGTTGCTGAATACCAAGACCTCTGGAGTGACATTAACCGAAAGGAGAGATGCAGAAAGGGCAGTTTCTCGTGGGAGTAACACTTGTTTGATAAGTGCAGTAGTATGAAGTATCTCTACCTATGTCCAGCCAGTGTGCTTATGACTCAATTTTTTAAAATAAATGTAGTTCTAGACTGCTGAAGTTGGAGAATTTAGAACAATCTACTGGGATATTAAAGTATATCACAATTTATAGTTAAACTCCAAAGTCTGGTTCAGATTTTGCCATTAACTAGCTGTATGACTGTGGTACATCTGAGATTTTGTGTCCTCATTTCTATCAGCCAGGTACAAGGGATGGCGTATATTTTATTTACAGAGAAATTTATTTTTATATTTTTAACTTTCCCTAATAGATCTTGTATTTTAAATCACAAGAACACTCAAAGAATAACAGAATTCTAAGTCTTGGAAGAATATAATCTAAACCAATTTTTTTTTTAATTGGCACCAGGGTTCGAACTCACGACCACGTGCCTGCAAGGCAGGCGCTTACGCCGGTGAGCTAAATCCCCAGCCCCCTAAACCAATTCTTTACCTCTTTTGTCAGTGGAGAAAGCAGTGGTTCAGAGTGTGGCTTGTTGGGGTTGATGCGCAGTTAATGTTGGGGTGAGCACTGGCACCTAGAACTCCTAGCTTCTTATACACAGTCTTCACTTACGTATTAGTATGGTTCATGTTGTCTCCACTTCTGATTCTCCCGTAGTCCTAACAGCTATGTATGTTTGGACAATTGGAGGAGATAACTCCTCCTTTGTTGATGTGTCTTCTCTATGAATAACTTTTTGGGAAACAGGGATAGGCTTGAGTGAAGCATAAAAGGAAAAACCAGAACACTCTATGTCTTGTCTTTAGAGAGATTAGTGTTAGTATCCCTCGTAGTGACATTCTAGTGACTTAGAGTTCACTTGAGAGACACCCTGCCCCTTACTCCTGCCCCTTAATCTTTCCTGTATTTATATTCTTTTCATTAAACTCCGGTTTCTAAACCAGAACCAGACAGAATAATGTGTGATTGTAGAGGAAGAGGTCAACCTTAGTTCTAACATATATTTGCACATCCTGGGGTTTTAAACAAACAAAATGAGTGTTCATTGCTGATTCATGTTTTGCTTTTGGTTCCCGGATTCTTTTTTGACATAGTCATGTGACATGCACCATGGTGACTTTCATCATATAATGCATTCTGATTCTGAGTTCTCCTAAATCCTAAAGCACTTTATAAAAATAAAACCATAGGTCTCATTTTTCTGATGAAGAGAGCAAGGCATAGAGAGGTTTTACAAAGTGATACAACAAATAAAGGGGGAAAAAGAATCCAGGCTCATTTTTTTCACTCTCCATTAAATGATATTCTCTCTTATGCTTTTCTGTTGTCAAAAGCCCTCTCTACATTCTGTATTGTTGGGTCATCATCTCCTATAGTTTGCACAATACAGTGTATTATGGATTGCTCACAAAGCAGCAGATATGAATTCTTTATAATGGATTTATTCTTTTCAATTTTTTGTCATCTTTGGGTTTAATAGAAATAGTTCAGCATGTTATACTGTATGATCTGTTCCTAAATAGATGAAAGATTACTGTGTTTTGAAGGAAACATTTATATTGGTTAATTTGCTGCGTTGCCTGCAGGAATGTTAGTCTGTAGGAGGAAAACAACTGTTTCCTGACAAAAATTTCCTTAACTCTGCCAGAAACTCGATTTTTAACAGTAAAATAAAATGAAGCAACCCATAAACAAGTAAAGAGTGCCATTTTCAAGAATGTTTACCATCTCTTAGACAGAACATCTAAGGTAGAAAGACACAAAGATTCCTTTTCCTACGTGATAAATGACTGTTCCTTGTTTTCCTTCCTAGCTCTTAAGGTAGAACTGTATGGGTGGAGTTGAACATGCAGATGTATGTTTAGCTATTTGCTCCCTGGGTATTAAGCTCCCTCCCTCCCCTTTGGAAAGCCCTTACTTTAACTACAATAGAAGGAGAGTGTGTACTTTCTTTTAGGAAATTAAACACCACTGTCCACAATGTGCAAAGGACTGTGAAATTGAAACTAGGTCTCTATAGTAGATGAAACAAAATAATAATAAGCAGCAAATCACAAACAGACACTTGGCAAATAATCAATTATCTTTCAAATTACTGTACAAAACTACAGTTCATTCTGCAGGCACATTGGGGAAACAGTTCTCAAATGGGAAGTGGTCAGCTTAGACTGAGGAGTTGTCTTCGGTTTTCTTCCAGGTTATGTTCAAGTAAGTATCAGCTGCCCTCATGCTGGCGTGGTGCAATCTAAGAGCTCATGTAATTGGTTTGCTGAACTAACTATGAAATAACAAAGTCATTCAAATAGAAATCTGTTGCTGCTTTGTGGTTACAGTGTTGACTGACACAGCTTAATTTTTAAACTTGGGCTACAAGTTAAACTTTCCTGAAGATTAAAGAGGGGTTGAATAGATTTTTGCTGAGGGAGCAGCATTTTGAGTCTGAATTGAATCTGTCTGGCCTACAGAAAGCTGTAGGAAAACAAAAAAAGAAATACTGTTTTACTACTGATTACCTATATGAAATAATCAGTACATATTTAGATTGCTTTGGAAGAATACTTATGATTAATAAATGGGATTGGGGCTGATGGATGGCTGGTTGTGGTTTTATGTCTGTAAAATTTTAAGTGATCCATAAATGTACATAATGAAATTGAATACACATAAGCATTTCTGATAATTTTTCAGAAATATTAACCCATGGAAATACACAAAAGTATTCAGCATCTGTATACTAGAGAAAGGTGTCATAGGTAAGGCAGCTTTGGAATTACGCCAAAGGAGAAACAGAAAAGGAAGGAAACTGAAAAAAGATCTTCAGCTCTCAGTGACTCTGTTTACTTTTTAATATAGGGAAAACTTGCCATCTTTAAAATCTCTCCAGAGTAACAGTCAGTGCAGTGTACTGGGGTTCCACTTTTCCAGTCAAAAGACCCATTCCTTTTCCTCTTGTAGTCAGCCTGATTATATTTGGCATGACCCTCACCAGACGTAGATACATATGCACATATACAATTAGAGCTGTTTTATGGATGAGCATATAGAAGCTAAATGCTCAAGGACAAAAAATGACACTACTAGAGTGCACTGAGACATGTGCTCACATTGAGCCTCCTTCGTACGACATAGAAGTCACTGCTTTGCTACAGGTCAAAGGAAACACTCTCCAACCTGATATTTTTACTCCGAATATTTCTTCAACAGCGTGCGGTCTTATTCTTCAACAGTGCACATATTGTTCAAGTAATCCCTAGCCATTCTTTCAAACAATGTTTTAAGTAGTTAATATGTACCAAAGAGCAGCAAAGGCAGAGGAGGAGAAAATATCCAAGTAGTACAAAATATATGCAATGAAAGTAAATCTACATCCTTCCCTGATCTGTGCTACCTCAGAGGCAACCACTTTACCAGTATTTTAGGATTTCCCCCACCCAAATTCCTCTCTCTCTGTTTCTCTCTTCCATTTTTCTGACTGCTACACTACAGGTGAAATTATTTGCTGTGCTGCAGTATGGGAGGCTGAATAAAATTGTTAGCTTGACTTGGCTCTTGCTCAACTTGGATAAAATATTCTCTCTTTGTGTCTTGTAGGCATTATTAATTGATATGTTGTCAGCACTTTCATAAGTATTTCTATACTATAGTGATTTTTCTCAGTGAAATGTATACTGTGGCAATTCAGCACATTTCTTTATCTATTAGATCAGATACCATCAGTGAGAACAGAACGAAGCAGCTCTCACTAGGTATATCAGTTCTTTCGAGCCCCAATTGCATTACTCTGCATAGAATGTTATGTTGAAAATTTGGGGGGCCATTGCACCATGGAGCCATTTGAACTACCCAGAGAACTGAAAAAATCTCAAAGAAGGGAGTCCAATCTTTATATAATTAGATAAAAACTAACAAGTCACTTTTTCTCTTCATCCTTTCTAAAAATGTATTATACATTTTCTGTCCTTTGTTATTAATTTGCTTACTTATTAGTGTGTTAACAATTACACTTCACAGTTCTGAGGCTTATTTTTGTCTTAGTGTTTTGGTAATATGACTACAAGTTGAGTTTTAGTGCTATCCACAGTGGTTAGACATACCAAGTATTTCAGTGACAATCTGTTACTTTAGGAAAAGAGAGAAGAAAGGATCACTTGATTTGTACTACTCAACAAATGCTAATCATTGCCATGGAGAGAAATACATTAAGAAGCCTGTTCTTACTACTTTCTTAGATGCCTTCTGACTTGTATCTCCTCGTTATATAAACCAAGATATTTCAAGTCATTTGAGATGCTGCTCTAAGAATGAGCCAAAAACTAGGCTTTTGCTATCTGGGAGGGAGTTAGGTGTATTCTTGAACCCCTCAGGGAATTTCTAGATTCTAGGTACCAGCAGTGTCTGACTTTGATTTTACACATGAAAATAGATTTAGTAATCCATTTGAAGAATTCTGTGAATATTTCTAAGTAGCAAAATTTTCCAAGTAATTTAGGCAGGCAGTTGGGATTAATATATTAATTCATGTCAAATTATTGAACAAATTATTGGATAAATGGCAGCTATAAAAATAGATGAATGTACATCTCAAATGTTCTACAGAGGGTCTTCCCCAAAGTATTTCTTCTTAAATTGCTCTTTTCTGATTTTTATCATTTCTATTCCCAATTTATTTCCAGATTGTTAATTTATGTAGTGAGTTGATTTCTGGATTTATAATGCCTGTTTGAGTTTTTTTTATTATTACCATAGATATTATGAATATTTCATTGGTATGGAAGAAATTGAATAATTTAGAGTTGTGTACATGGTGAGATAATTTTGTGGGTATGAGTGATGTGGTTGTTTGATGCTTTCCTGGCTGCAAGATGATACTTTAGGTACGAGCAGTTTAGATTTTCAGGAACACTCACAACATAATTTAGATGTGAACAACTGATGTTCATACTGAGTGTACCTTTACTCTCTTCTCATTGCTGGTATCTGAGGACAAGTGAGCAAGAATGCAAAACTCTTCTTTTCTAACGTGTTAACAACAGTGTGCCCATGTGCCCTGGAACCAGACCCCGTGGGCTGCCCCAGCCTGTGTCCTAGCACTCCGTCCCCACAACAGGGGCTACCATTCCACACGTGGGTGTGCGAGATGACCAGGAACTTCGTCTATTTTTGAAGAAGTAATATACCTGAAACTAGCCATGTCCTTTCTAAGATTATCCCAGTAATATCTGTTCCCCAGGGGACATCTTATTCTTCCCAAGTAAGAGGGATTTTAATTAAAAAAAAGTAGTACTGGCATCAATGGTTTTCTAGTCCTTCTTTCCTGTTTCCTTTAATTAGCTCTTACAGTTCCCTACCTCTCAAAGAATCACTGCAATAGGCAATAGTGTTGGTATATTACTCCCAGCATGCACATTTATATTAAATCTGGGAAAGTGAGCTCTAACTACAGTTTGCACTTCATTCTTAAGCTTTGCACATCACAAAATTACCATATATATCTCCAAAAATTTCAGAATCTCAAACTGAATACATTCTCTACTGTATCCTACAGCATAGTTACATATTTGTGGAATCTTTTCATTGAAATATGAATAATTCTCCTTATAAGCTATAGTATTTGGCAGAACCTACTAAAATGTCTAGTAAGAGAATCTGCTTTCCTGTTAAGACTGTAATCTGGTCAAGTGAAAGAACTCATTACTAGTTTCAAATAAGCTTCTTTAATTATATGATCTTCTTCTACTGTAGAATTCCCCTTGAATTTTCAGTTTTATGCAGTCAACTTTGGGAGGACCTATCCAAATACACTTTTGCGCACACACCAAAATTACACACACTCTGTCTGACTCCTATCACTGATATATTCCAACATTTCATAAGAATGTCCCTATTCTAAAACATTCTATGCATTTTATGCCAACATTTCCTATTGGAATATATCAGTGCTTATATTTTCCATCTAGTTGTTTGCCATTAGAGGACCTATTGTATTGTTCCTCTCATTAAAGATATTGAGAGTGCAGAGACTTCCTAAAACAGATATTGGTGACTTCAAGTTGAGCTGAATAAAAATTGATCGGGTTAGAGGAAAAATAGACCTGACAGCAAATTAGCAGGGATTTAAAAAAAAATTGCCCTCCATTCACCATCATAAGGAATGAAATATGCTTTGGCACTCATTTATGTGTCTTTTTTTCTTTCCTTTTGGAATGTAAAGTCAGATTCTTTAGGTGGACAAAAGAAAAATAGAGGTTTCTTATTGTTCATTTTCATTCTATTGGACTTTTAAAGAAGGCCTTGTGTTTTCCATTTACAGCATATATCTGCTAATCCATATGCCTTCAGATCCATAAAAAGGGGATATTTAAAAGTATCTGTAGCAGCCAACAGCTGGAATCATGCCAGGCATCTTTACATTTTAAATTCTTCCTAGGCTCCAAAGGTAGATGAGGCCAACTTTCCTTTTGACTCAGCAGGCAAGTTTTACTATGATAAGAGCATTGCTATTTTAAAAAGCAGCTCTTGACAATCTAACTCCAGAAAGCATTCCCACCTTGTGAAATAGTACAGAGGCTCCTGCTTCCTTATTGATGAAACAGAGGAAAATAATGCCCTTTAGATGCAATTTTAATCATTTAGTAGCCTAGCTGTGACTTCCCAGTAGATTTCTAACCCAGGCACTTTTGCCATATCTAGTGTCCTAGTTTTACTGATTGGGGAGGTGGAGGCAATCTAATCTTTTCAGACATGGCACACACAAGAAGTTTGGCTTGAAGAACCCCCTCCAGGACTGGGGCCTGACTTTGTCAGCTGTAAGTAAGGGACATGATTAGTTCTATAACTCTAGGTGTTCTGAGGTTACCTATAGCCTTTCAAGTTTTATGCTTTTATAGGATACTTTTGTATTTTTCTCACTTTTTCATTATAATCAAAAGTTTCATTTCTAGTCTGGCACTGATTTAGGATATCTTGTCACACGGCTGACTTTAAAGCTTCTAGCTATGTGGAATTGTTGATGTCTAATAAACAGCATCAGAAAAAAAATGTATGCAGCTTGAGAATTACCTCTAGTTATCTCTAAGGGTAAGAGCAACTATAGCATAATATTAATTAAGTAAGAATCCTAAAGATATTTATTTTGTGCATGAACACATGTAGGGAAATGTATTTGTAATTAAAAAAATTTAAATCTTATTGGTATATAAATGTATAATGTATGTCATTAGATGTACATAATGTAAACATTCATCATAGGGAATTTGTTCTTGTATATAATATATTTTGCTTCTTTTTTCCTCATTCCCCTCCCCTCTGTTTAACCCCTCTTCCCTTCCTTATTTACAAATGCACTTCCATTTTTTCTTTCTGTCCTCTTTTTTTCTTGCCTCTTTTTTTCCCGTGTTCTCCTTTTCATTGAAGATTTTTTCCCATTTCCCAATATCTATTATATATTTTGCTTCTTATCTACACTTTTGGTTTCTCATACCAGAGAAACAATGTGCAAATTAATCATGCATGTCCCATTTATTTCACATTAAGTGTATGGTCCCAGGGTTCATCCATTTATGTCTCAAATTTATCCTTTATGGCAAAGTAGTACTCCATTGTATATAAAAATCACATCTTTAATCGTTCATCAATTGAGGGACATTTGGGATGTTTCAAAGATTTAGCTCTTACAAATTGTGCTGCTATAAATACAGGTGTGCATATATTGCTGTGTGGTATGATGCTTTCAGTTCCTTCAGGAAGATATCAAAAAGGGGAATAGTTGGGTCAAATAGAATCTCTAGTTTTAGTTTTTTGAGGAATCTCCGCACTGATTTCCACAGTGGTTGCACTCTTACCAACATTGGAGAAAGGTTTGTTTTCTTCTTATAGCCCCCAAAACATTTGTTATTAGTCTGTTTCTTGATAAGGGCCATTCTTTCTGGAGTGAGGTAAAATCTCAGTATCTCAGTCCAGAAAGAGATTGTTTCAGGTGAATAGTTTTAATTTGTATTTCTCAAGTGACCAGTGTTATTGACACCTTATCTTTGACAAAGGAGCTGAACACTTTCACTGGAAGAAAGACAGCCTCTTTAATAAGTGATGCTAGAAAAATGGGCTTTCATTATAATCATTATAATCAAAACATTAAAGCTATACACATATCTTCCACGATGCTCTAAACTAAAATTGAAGTCAGTCAAAGATCTAAATATCAAAACAGAAACACTAAATCTGATGGAAGATAGAGTAGGGAGAACTCTTGAAGACTCTGATTCAGGCAGACTTTATGAACAAAAACCCTAGTCACACAGGAACTATCACAAAGAATGAATAACAGAGATCTTATCTTATTAAAAAACTTTTCACAGGAAAATAAACCACCAACAGAGTGAATAAACAACCCACACTGTGGCAAAAAAAAATTTTGCTAGCTATTCCTCAAAGGACTAATATCTAGAATGTATAAAGAACTCAAAGTAATCAGACCGCCAAATTTGAAGACTCAGACCAAAAATGAGCATCTGAAATGTGCACATCTCAGATAAAGAAGTAGAAATGACAAATAAATATATGGGGAGATATATTTGGTTGCTAGTTGTGTGCATGATGATTTGCAAATCAAATGTATTCTTCATTCACGTCATTTGATTCAAAATCATGTGCTTAACCTTGATCTAGTATGAAGGGTTAAAAGAGTTGTTACAAAAGGTACCGAGGAAGCAGTGAAAAACTCCCAAGCTCAGACCACTTATACTGTAAGTACCTCCAGAATATTAGCCAGTGTAGATATGTGTGTGTGTACGTGTGTGTTCATGTGTATAGTGTGGTGACATGTTTCATTATAGAAGGCATTATAGTCATTAGAGCTTAAAATGCATAAACCAAGGTATATGTAGGAGAGAGAGTACTAGCCTCAAGAATCAGGAAATGTACCCAATTTTCCAAGAGAGCACAGAGAATTGAATTTATTGCTCATGAATTATAAACACATGATTATCTTTTCAGTGAGTAGAATATGACTAATGGCAAAAGCTGCTAGTAGAACTTAATAGGATATTTTATGAACATGGAGGAAATATGCTATGCATGATGTTGCCAGACTTCACACATTATTTTTCTGGTGTCAACTGGAAGTGATCATTGTCTAGTTGTTTTATCCCTTTTCTCATTATTAAATAATTATTGGAGAGCTTTAACACAGGGTACATTTAACTTTAAAGTCTTAAGATAGCAGAGGTGGTAAGCTTATATTAAAGATCCCTGGTCTAAGAACGTGGATATAGCTCAGCAGCAGAGGACCTCACTCCTGGCAAGCATGAGGCCCTGAATTTGATTCCTATTTTCCTGGACAAAAAACAGTCCATGGTCTGGTTTATCATCCCAGTTGGAATGTTCTTTAAAGTTTATTGGTTTCCTTTTGGTACTTTCCTTCTTTGCAAATTAACTAAATGTCACCACTTTGCTCTTTTTTTCACATTTTAGGAAGTAAAATGACTAAATGTGACTGCCTGTGAAAAATAACTAGAATGTGGCTCATAATGTATGTTTATTTCATTGCCTTTCTCTTTCCTCTATTCATAAACATCCTAATCCACTTCATGCTTCTTCTCATCTTGGTATTTAGAAGGTAACACACATTGAGTTACACTCCTAATACTACCAAGATTGAAAGTTGATCAGACACCCAGCTGCCCTAAGAAATAGTTACGTATGTAGAGTCCCCCATTGATGTTTTTTAGGAGGAGTGAAATTCTGATTCCTGTGTCAAGATCTTCACCAATAGTAGATCTTTGTTTAGTCTAGTTGGTGCCAAGTACAGTACAAAAATTAAAGCCGAATAACTTGAGGTCCTTGCCTATGCAAAATTAAAATGTAACAGGTACTCGTGATCATTTCAGTGCATCTCTTTTCAAATATAAATAATATACTATATTATATATTATACAATTGTTCCACTCTAATATCCCATTTCCCTCTAAATCCTCAAAATTATTCCTAGAACAAGATTCTCACCTGTTCCAAATGGGATCTCTTGAACACTGTGATTTTAGATTCATTTTATACTCATACTGGCACTTTGCTCCAGGGTAGAAAAACACTTACAAAAACTTACATCTATATCTAGGGATTATTTAGATGGCGTTAAACATAGACATTAAAAAAAAATCCCTTTCCTTTCTGGGGTTTTGTGTTCGCTTTTTGAGACAGGTTTTCATATGTAGTTTAGGCTGGCCTTGAACTCACTATGTAGCCTAAGCTGCTCTCAAACTCAGGGGTATCCTCCTGCCTCAGCCTTCCAAGTGCTGGGATTACATTTTGCTTCCTTTCCTTTCTTATCTTTTCCTTTCCTTTCCTTTCCTTTCCTTTCCTTTCCTTTCCTTTCCTTTCCTTTCCTCTTTCTTTCTTTCTTTCTTTAACTTGCATTAACTTCCACTTTTTTAGATAGAGCTTCACTGGAGAAGAGGTGGGATTTCTGTGAACAGATTAAACTCACATAAGTATTTTAAAATCACAGACCTAACATGGATAACTGTCAGATATAAAACATTGGCAGCAATATTTTAAAATATTAATACTAGTGCCTTAGGGTAATCAATAAATCACAGAGTGAACTGAAGCCATAATCTGATCCTGGAAAAAAGCAAATGACTTTGTCAGGCAGCCTTACCCCTGACCAAAGCAACGTACGCAACGTTATGTGAAGCCCAACTTGATGTTTAAAATTACTCTTTAATTTTTCTGCCTTTACAGTCTTCCCATTATCTGTAAGTTTATGTTTTCACATTGTAATAGTTAGCTGATCATGTCAACTTGAGTAAGAAATGCCCCAACTAAATTCGATCAGCCTAGGTCGAGGTGTGGCTGATGAGGTTTACTGAAGACAGAAGACCCAGCCTGGGAATGAGCAGGCTGAACCAACAAACTCATCACCCGAATGGAATACAAGGGAAGTAAAGAGGGAAGCCTTGCTTTTGTCTCTTCGGAAGAGCTCCAGTCTTCATCTTCACCTTGGACAGCATCTCCTGGCTTCCAGAGCAAACTCTTCAGACTCCAGTGCAGACCCTTCAGCCTCCTGACCCAGATTCATGCAGGACTGCAGTGAGCTCCAGTCCTTGACTGGATTCGTCAGATCTCCACCATGCAGATGGCCGTTTTCCAACCTTCCATACCTGATTCTGAGGACAGCCATCATAAGCCTATCTTGTAAATCCTTATATAATTGTATATCTTGCATTCAAGCTATTTCTCTAATAAGCACTGACTCATACATGTTGGAAGAAATAATACGTAAAACTCAACTAGACTGAATATTTAAGGAATTATTGCCTATCCTTCTGAGATCAGACAAGATTGGGTGCATTCAGCAGAGTATGGCTGTAGACATGTTGCCTATTCTTAATTAAATTTTATTCCTAATACTGAGCCTACAACCTAAAATGTGATACAAATAATTTATTGAGTGCTTATTATGTGCCAGCAATTACTTTAAGTACACTTTATACATGTATTATTTTATTTAATCTTATCAAATCAAAGCAATCCTGTAGGGTGGTTGCCACTTTATAGATGAGAAACTGAGGTTCACAGAAATCAATTATGTTGCCAAAGGTCATATAAGTCATAAGGTTAAAGTTCAAAATCTAAAATTTGGCTTCAGAAATTATCCCTTGACTATCATTATGCCATACTGAAGGTGTAGGACAAACTTTAAATATTGAATGAATGAAAGAATTGAGGCAGGTAAACAAAAATCTACTGTCTTCTATTAGTGGTCACCATGTGAAGGCTTTCAAAAGCCAGTGTAAGGCAATAGGACACATATTTATTTTGGCCAGTGTGTGTATTTACTATATTCATGAGTGTATGTTTGGGAGTTGTCTTGGAGAATGCATTTAAAATTTTACTTATATAATCATCCAGTAATTTTTAAGCTTATTATGAACCAGAACCATTTTTCCAAGAATCTCTTTTCCAGTTAATACATAAGCATGACATGTGAAAGACCAATAAAAGAAGTGGTCCAGAAGAGGAAGAACTGATCAAAATATTCAGGTCTTAGGAAAATCCACCAGTCTTCCTTTCCTCTATAGGAACTGGCCAATCCCTACATGTACTAAGTATGTGCTTTGCTGGTTTACTTTCTCCAACTTCTTTTTCTTTTACTTATGATCAGAAATGATAATTTCAATTGAAGGGTTGTTTTTAAATGGAAGCTAGTGAAAAAATATTAAGTAAAAATAGAAATATTAAAGAAATTCTGTCTTTCTGGAAGTTCAAACTGTGTTCGTGAAGCCAAAGAAATAGCAGTGGGAATAATTCATTCTTCATTCCCTTCTGCTTCTTCTCCTCCTCTTCTTCCTCATCATCTTCCTCCTGCACATTTGATTTTGAACTCAGGGCCTCACACCTGCTTGGGAAACACTATTACCTCTGAGCCACATCCCCGGCCCTAAAACAGAGTTGCAGGAACTTATTTATCAGACAGTATGCTAATTAACCTGAGCAAGGATTTAGACTTGATAAATGTTTACATGGAGATATATTACTGCCTAAATTTGGGAAAATACTTTTGTATAAAAAACTACAGAGTAGTCAAAATTATCCACATTTCTGGTAAAATATACTAAAACTGTGGAAAAACCCAATCTCTAAATACAGTATTAATTTACTGCATGTAACATCTTTTATATTTGGTAAAATATGTGCATGTGTGTGTGTGCATGTGGGTGCACAGGGACGTGAGTAGGTGTGAGTTGATAGATGTGTTCCTGTCACTACCTTCTCTTGTGGAGCGCTTTCTAACTTGCCTGACACTAAGTGATCTATATTTTTGAATATAGGCAAAAAAGTTTTATTTTTATTTAACTTTTACTGGGTAATGGAATTTGTGACACATTTATTTGCTACGATATTGTTTCGCATCTTGATTACTGTTCTTTCAAAGGACCCCAAGCTGTATGTACAAGGGGCACGATGTGAGCTATGGGTGTGGGGTGATGACCTTCATTCAAACATAGACAACTAGTCATTACCATAATGTTAAGCAGTTTGAACCGCCTAACTGGAGGTATGACACCAATAATTCTTAATGTCTGTAAAAGATAGCTGTACACATTTTGATCAGTGAATACCTTAAGTTCCCTTTGAAAGAAGCAGTTATTACTATGGATAAGTGTTGGTTGAACTAAGTGCTTTAAATTGGCATTTTTGGAAACTTATTGGCCATCTTACCTGGCTCAATGTCTTAACTTTTAACCGGAGTATGGTCTGGCATTATCTATCATAACTCTTTTGCCTACAGTGCAATGCCTTGCTATCAAAATGTCTTTTATCTTTCAAATAGAATGAATGTAGAGGCATTATCAATTATGTAGCTGTTTGAGTCATATACGTATCACCAGCAGAATATCAACAGTACGAACTTTCTTTAGTGAATGATATCTCTGATTTTTGACTTACATTTCTTACTGTATATACAACATGCAAAACTGACAAAACATTTAAGACACTTTTACCAGGCAGAACCACAACTCTGTCACTCTTCCTCCACCACAATATATTTCCCAAGTCATTGATTCAGAAAACTATTTGAATGGTGTAAATTTTTACTTTCAAAGTGAATGAAACTTAGGACTCCAAACTGTAAATTGAATGAAAGAAATGACAAGATAATTTGAAGTCTTTAGTGTTAGTCAGAAAATACATAATTGCAATATCTATACAACGTCTTTTGCTGAGTTGATACAGAGTCTTGAATCCCCACTGAGCCCAATTTGAAAATCACTAGACGGTTTTCAAGATTTAGAGCTTTGTAGCTGTGAAACTGTTTAGCTCCTATTTAAAGTCATGAAGTTCTACGGAATTGAGTAACTATGACAGCAAATTTCCCGTGTAAAATTTTATTTTCTGGCAGTGCTAGATTCCCCAAACATCAAGTTTTTTGTTCTCAGGCACATGAACCAAACTTAAATATATTATTCAGAGGAAAGCTCCAGAGTCCCTAACTTGCAAGCTGACTTCTTTTGTTTACAAAGAATACATAAGCTCGGTTGTCTAGTTTCCCATACCTGTAATAGATAGCCTAGCAACAAGGAACATATACCATAAAAATCAGGAAGAAAAATTACAGTCTGTGCTCTATATTTCAGATATGACTTTGTGTAACATCTAGTTTCATATCATAGAGTCTGGTAACCCTGCATAACTCTGAGTGCATCACTAACAGAACATATTGTAATTATAATGTAGATATCAGTAATAACGAATGACCATTAAGACAAGCTAAGCAATGGTACGTATATTGTATTTTTAGAAGCATACATATGTCTAGGAAAAGTCTCATCACAAATGATTTCTCTTCATGTCTCTGCTCATGGGAGTCTCCCTCCTCACAGCTCTCCTGATGTCGTGGAATGAGGACATCTAGGTAATGACACTATCTGTCCTCAGCTCTTACTTTTCCAGTTTGAGCTGTGGGACCAACAGCAATAACTTTACTCAAACTCACTCCGTCAGTGCAGCAGTGAGGTTTAACGAGGTAAGCGATGAGCAGATTAGGATTTAATAAATGGTTTTCTTTCCTGCTCGACCAGGATAAGCTTCAGTTGCTAGCAGTTTGGCATCTTCTAAATTTCCTTGTGCAAACTTGATACTCGAGCCATTTTATCCTTGACTTCAATTTGGTAACCTGTTGCCACTTAACAAAATATCCTCAAACTTAGTAGCTTCAAAGAATATCAGTGTTACATGCATTGACGAGATGCAGGTGAGCAGTTGTTCCAGGTGACAGTGGCTGCTTTCACGACAGGACTCAAGTGATAGAAGGCCCAGTGTGACCCTTCAGATGCGTGGCACCTCAGCAAAATCACTGAGGAGTGAAGCTCTCTGGGATGCTCAACAGCTGGCCCTCTTCTACGTTAGTCACAGGGACTTTTTTCTTCCCGAGGCTCCTCCAGTTGGCCTCTGCCACAGTGGCAGACTTCTTACATTAAAGATCAGAAGCAAAGGTGATGTTGCTGGAACTTGTAAAAACTGATTATAGGAACTGGCTCAGTGTATCTTCCACCACTTTCTGATGGAAAAAGGGAATTAACAGCATCAGACTGGAACAACTGGGCAAGGACTAATGAAACTGGGAAGAGTGACTCATCAGAGCCATTTTGAAAACTAACTCTCACAGTGTTGGTTTTCTAATGCTTTTTCTCTGACATGTCCCCATGGCTCTCGTGCTGTCAAAGTTTATAGTACAAAAGGATCCACTTTGTAATTCTGCTTCAATTTTCATGCAAAGAACTCATTATAAATTTTAGATATCAACTTGTAAGATGACTGTCTTTGGTCTAGCTTCAAAATACATTTTGTTACAATGTTGAGGAACAGAGTAGGTGATTAAAAATGGATTTGAATGAAGTGTTGTGTGTTTGCATATAGGTTAGGTTTGTTTTCTTTCTTTCTTTCTTTCTTTCTTTCTTTCTTTCTTTCTTTCTTTCTTTCTTTCTTTCTTTCTCCATACTGGGGATCGAACTCATGACCTTGTGCTTCCCAAGCAGGTACTTATGCAGCTGAGCTAAACCCAGCCCCTATGTTTTTTTTTTTTTTTTTAATTCTGCTACTTTGACATTATGACCAAACCATCCCAGACAACTGATTTAGCAACAATTTGGGCTAGGATGCTTTTAAAATGAAATTTATCTTCTCACATACTTTTCAGAGTTGCAAACTAAATTGACTGGAGGGAAAAGCATGAGAAATGTTTTATAATTAAAACATGTAGAGTTGGGAAACACTAAGATTGATTTCCACTGGTTTTCTACATTGAGTTTGTTTTGTTCAAGTGATTCAGATAGTTCAACTTTTACGTACCAAGGGAAGTATATATTGTCATTAGTCTTTCTGTAAGCAAATATAGTAATGCAGTAACTCAGTATTCCAACTCAGAGACCTCGGAGAAACTTTCTAGGAAAATGTACACACGCTTTACATTTTATATATAGAAAGGACTGAAAAGCAGTGATTATTTGATCCTAAAAATGCATTGCAGTAAAAAGCACACTACGAATACTCCTTCTTGAAGAACCTCTCCTTGTCATTATTCCATCATTCTTGGCACTTTCTTAAGCAAGTCTGAAAGTCCTGTTTCATGAGTGCTGTTACGAGGTGTGATCAAAAATTCAGCAAACACGGCGGCCAAAGACCATCCAATGGAAAGGCTGGCTCATAAAGCCCTTACAGTGTCCTCAGCTCCCCCTGATTCACTGGATCTGGTACCTTGCTACTGCTGACTCTTCCCCAAAGTCAAAATGACCATGAAAGGTAAATGTTTGGAATTGATTTGGGACACCAGCACAGCACAACTGAAGACGCTTACAAAAGAGGAATGCCAATACTGTTTCAGAAAATGGTGAGAGGGAGGAGTTAGTGTGTTTAAAGTGAAGGGGAGTATTTTAAGGGAGATTAATGGCAGTGTGTCTTATACTGTAATAAGTTTTTAAAAATTGAAGCACAGTAAAATCTTCATTCATGCCTTGTATAAATATCAAGGCATTGGAAATACAGATAAAAACTTCTATTAATCCCAGATTATGCAATCCATGTTTCAGAACCCTTATTTATTTATTTATTTATTGACGCAGAGTCTCATTATGTAGTTCAGGCTGGTCTTGAATTTACTGTGTAGCCCTGGCTGGTCTCAAACTCACAGCTATCCTCCTGCCTCAGCCTCTTGAGTGCTGAGATTATAAACATGCCCCACCATGCCCAGCTCCTAAATACTATTTTGGCAAGACAAAGATATTTCTTTTAATATTGTGATTCCCAGGGCAGGTTTTAACTGGTTAATGAAAAAAAAGGAAATGACTTTTTCAAGAATTTAGACAATAGCAATTAGTACATGACTATTAAGTCAGCCCTTATTGCATCCTAATCATCCTACCCTAAGAGGAGACTGAGCATCAGGTAGGGGTCGAAAACAAAGGAACAAAAAAAAATTAAATTATACAGCTATAGTTTAATTCTCCTCTGTATGTGATGGTTTGGAGCTTTGGAGGGTTTAGGAAAAGAGGGGATTTGGCTTTCAGTATTGGTTTTTAGGTGCAGCTCAGACAATTACTGGTGGTTTGACCTTGGACAAATTGTTATGAACTCAGTGTCTGTCTCTCTTGACCACTAGCTTGTGGCCTGTGTGGGTCTGTGTATCTGTCTGTATGTGTCCTTTGTCACCTGTTTTTGGATTTTCACTTCCTAATCTCTCTGTTACATCTCTTTGAGTATCTCTGTCTAATTCTCAGGCTCCTACAGTCCTTCTCTCTGGCCTCTGGATGTCTTTCTGCTCATCTCTTTCACTTTGCCTCTCAATTTGACTTTACAGTTTTACCTCTCTAGGTACGTAGACACCTGACATCAAAATTTTTTTGAATACACAGGGAGCTCAAAACAGTCAAATGAGATGAGTTAAATGCTTCAGAAGTTTTTTTTTTTGTAACTTTTGCCGATCAAATTTGTGTGAATCATTTTCTCCCTTATTTTATAAAGTACAATATTGAACTATTATAAGGGCCTGGTGGTCAAACAAAACTGGGAATCAGGATCCTTGGGTTCTAGTCTTATTCGTGCATGAGCTTGCTGTGGGATATTAGGAAGGTGGTAAATTTCTTATGAGTCCGTTTCTTCACACAGGAAAGGCGAGGGTTATCCTCCACAAGTTCTAGTCCTTTCCAAGCTCCACTTTTCTTGAGTTTGTATCTCTAATTTTGGTAGACTGGTGAGAGATGATGTTTTTTCTTACTTTTGTCATATTATGATACAGTTTTGTCATGTTATAGTACAATGTTTGAATGACATTTGATTAAAAATGCCCAATTAATAGCAGAAATAGACCCTCCTTTCCTTTACAGTTGCTCTGTAGGGACTGTTACCTGAAATCACTAGATACTCTACTTTGTTTATTTTTCAGAACCATCAGAATACCAGCATTACAAAGGCATTTGCGGATTACATTCCTTAGGGCAGATTTATCTGATATTTGTATATAGATATAATTTTGGGAGGAGGCCCTCTGTGTTTGACTAATCTTTTTGGTATTTTGAATTCATCCAAAACAGAGAGAACCTTTATTCCAACACTTTGGAAAACTGGCTTATGCCATTTTGTAACCTTCAGTGCTTTTATGTTGTTAAGTTTGAAAGCTTTTGTGGTGTTATTACTGGGTTGGTGTTGTCTGGGGTATCTGTCTCTATACCAAAAGGGAACTGGGCTCCTGTAATTGTGGCAATGTTTACTTCTTCCTATCAGTGTATCTGCTCTTTTCTGAAGTAATCACTATAATTACACTTCTTCAATGAGTTGCATTCTATTGTGTCACCAGCCTATCTGCTAAACATCACTGTGTTTTTCTTATCTGAGTGCTCTCAAATGGAGAAAGTAAGACATGTTGGCAAGCCACCTTCAATCAAATTAATGTGAGATCAATGCATTGTCAGTAGAGGTGGGGCTGGTCCCTAGTTATAATGTTGCAGTAGAAGAGTGCATAAACCAGATAAATGTTTATAATAATACTTAGGATAATATCAATAAAATATTTTTGGCTATAAGGTATATGTATATGCTACTCCTGCAAGAACAATAACAAAGTTTATTTTCTTACTGCTTCTATTTTATTGTTATTTTACTGAAACATGATATAGCTGGGTTTTCTTTTTAAGTGAAAGGAAATAAAGTCTTAAGATCTATCATTGTCAGTTATGGATTTATCGGAAGATTTAAAAAGCAAAATGTTAATTTTGAGATCCTACATCTTTTTAACCCATTTTCTCAGCATATTTTCAATGAGATTCATGAACTCCTAGCAGTTGTAGTTTGGTCTCTGTTATAAAAGCTTAATGACCCAGAACAATGACCTTATGGCTTTAAAATATTCAACAGTTTAGCGAATTTAGTTTTAGTTAACAAAACAGGCAGATAATAATAAAGGTATTAATTAAAGTAGTAGCACTATATCAAGTATTGCTATAATATCTTTGGAGGATTTTTAAATCAGATTAGTTCATTTCCAGTGTCCGTGATTTGACAATACAATAGAATTTCAAAACTAGAAAAAACTTTCTACCAGTTTATCAAAAGCCATGTGTCCCGAACTACATATTTATTTTAATCCTTTTATAAGCAGACATGATGAAAAATAATAACTTTCATCTCAAATTTCCAGTGAAATATGCTACATGATGATTATCAATTTAAATACTTGTTCTGAATTTACTAACAGTATTACTAATATTATGTACTCCTGTAATATAAAAATGGTCATATAACTAATATGACTCACTGTTACAAGCACAAGCGAAGTAACAGTTTGGAGATTCACCCTACGTGTAAGAAGTAATTTGTGCCTTTATAGAGTTAGAGAATGACTAGCATTTACTTCCATTTAAGTAGTAGCCAAGTATTAAGATCTGTGAGGGTTTAAATCTAAAATGTCTCACACAAGTTCCCTACATTTAGAGGTAGGGCTTTTAAAAGTTGCCTGGATCATGGGGACACTATACTCACAGATGAATTAATTCACTGTTGCGTTTATAGCTGAATGTACATTTAGAAGTCAAATGTGGTTGGAAGGCATTGGTCACTGAGCTTGTCACCTAGAAGACTATTTTTGTTCCCGTTTCCTTCCTTCTCTTTTTCTTCCTGGCCACCGTGAGCTGAACACCTTTGCTCAGCCATGCCCTTTGACCATTCCATGTCTGTTACTGAGTTAGCTAGCCATGGACTGACCTGTCTGAAGCCATGAGCCAAAATAAGCTTCTTCAAGGGTGGGTGTAATGTATTTTACCAAACAATGGGAAAGTGACTAAAACAGAGCCCATTCTGTGTGTCTTTTTTAGGATGTGTAGTTATATATAAGAGTTCATATTTTATGCATACAGAGCTCCAGTGTGAGCAACTTTAGTGGAATTAGCCTTAATCCTTTATATATGATACTTTAATAGATCATTTTGTAAGGATACTTTCTTATAAGAGAAGCTCTTATCTTTAAGTTTGTCTCTTACCTTAGGTTCATGATCTATTTTAACATGTTCTCATGTATCCTATAAAGCTAAGTCCTTCATTCTTCTGCGTGTTTTTGTCTAGTTGGCCCATCACTATTTGCTGAAAAGACTATGCTTGCCCCACTGAATGTTCTTCATTCCCTTGTAGAAAATCACCTGCCCATATGCATGCTTTTATTTCTAGACTTTCAATTCTATTCCATTGACCTATATGTCAGTTCTTTTATATATACATATATAGATAGATATAGATAGATAACATGTCTTATTACTATTATTTTATAGTGTGCTTCAGAACTGAGAAGCATGATCCCTACTTTGTTCTGCTTTAAAGATCGTTTTGACTTTGGCTCCTAGAAATTCCTTATGGTTTCTTGTTTGTTTGTTTGTTTGTTTGACACAATCCTAATATATAGCCCAGTCTGGCCTTCATCTCATGATGTTCCCAGGTACTGGGATTATAGTCATACCCACTATGCCTGCCATCCTTATGAGCTTTAAAGTCACCCTATCAATGACTCCCAAGAAATGGGGATTCTGATAAGGGTTGCATTGAATCTATGTATCAATTTGAAGATGACTGTCATTTTAACAATATTTAAATCTTGCAAACCATAAGCATGAAATATTTCTCCATTCTTTTGAGTTTTTTCTCATTTCTTTAACCAGTGTTTTCTTGTTCCACAGCATAGTTTTTACTTATCTTTATACAATGTCATAGCTTATGGAGATGTCCCCCAAGAGCTTCATGTGTGTCTGGTGGAGAGTGGCTTTTGAAAAAGAATTGCACCATTGCAGTATCATAGCTGACTTGCTGTCAGGATAGGGACCTGTTCAGGGGAGGAAGGTTACTGGAGATGTTAGCTGAAAGGGTGTATCTCCCCTCCTGGCCCCTCCATCCTGTCTCTACTTCCTGGCCACCCTAATGTGAGCAGCTTTCCTTTTCCAGTCTCTCTCATCATAATTTCCTAACTTGGACATGATGGACCAGACTGACACATGAGCCAAAATAGTCATCTCCTCTTTTAAGTCCCACATATCAAATATTTTGACTCAATGACCAGCAAAATGACTTGAGACATTAAGTTAGTCCTAAGTGGTTTATTCTTTTTGATGTTACTCTAAGTAGAACTTTTTTCTTAATTTCATTGTTGGATTTTATCTAGTATATAGTTAATGAAGATATTCCATAAGCCAAGAACTGTGTAAGCTACTGATGATGTAATATAAATTATATTCAGCACCTGCTTCTGAGAATTTAGAGTTCTGAGAAAGTCCACAACCAAGTCTACTGTGCATTATTAGATGTTCCCTCCTCTGAATATCCTCAGTGATTTATAGATTCTAGGTTATCTTAAATAAGGCCTACATGTTTCTCTTTAAATTTATCACTTCTCTAATGCCTGAAGTAAGTTTGTTTGCATAATGTTTGGAGATAAAAGAGAGCTGAAGGGAAAGCTAAGATAACTCCATTTGTAGATGAGGAGGCAGATCATCAAAGTGCTAAGTGAACACTGCTAGTTGTTAGCAGCACTGAGACTAATTTCTCAGACTTCTTTACTCCTATAGCTAACATTGTTGCCATTATTTTACAGTTTATTGGTTTTTTGGAAGCTTTCAGAAGGTGGTCATTATACTTACTGGGTCACTAGGGTGCTAGTGGTTAGCATCCACCTAGGCTAACAGTGTGTGAAACGGTACCATAATGGCTGGAATGTAAAGGTACTTTCAGAAAATAAACTCTCAAAGGGCATTTTTACATGCTGAGAAGTCATGACTCAGCCATTCCCAAGTGACCTACGTTTGAAGCCATAACATTCTATAATAATAGAAAAAGAATTATTTCGCATAAGATGACAAGCAAATAATTATATCAGGTTGCAGTGGTGTATGACTGCAGTAGAGCAGACTAATAATGCAGATTGACAAAGTTCTTTATTACTGAAATACATCATAATGAGTGAATGTGAATCATATTGGAAATGTTCAGAGCTTCAGTGGCCCAAAGAACATAGACTTCATATCTATAAAACCTCAGATTTCTTTACTGTATTTTAAGTGAAAAAGTAAATGATAGATTCATTCCTTCTTGTTACTCACAAAGGTCATATTAAAATTCTTAAAAGAATATTTTGTAACCACTGAATCTGGTTTAGTTAAAGAGCATTGCCTCCAATTCCATGACATTGCAATCTCATTTTCTTCTTCCTCATCAAATTTCCAACTCCTTTGACTCTGGAGGACTATCTTTGTAATCATAATTATATTCCAATAATATATATATTTTTTTTTTTTTACCAGGGGTTGAACTCATGACCACACACTTGCAAGGCAGGTGCTTATGCCGCTGAGCTAAATCCCCAGCCCTCCAATAATATAATTTTTAATTTTCTTTCTTTTTTTGGTATTTGTGTTTCTTGAGGTGCCAGGGAATCAAACCCTGGATTTCAAGCATGGTAGCAAGCACTGTGCTACTGGTGTGCATCCCAGCCCAGGTTTTCAATTTTCTGAAAAGATACCCAGAAACCAACATGTATAAAGGAAAGCTCTGTGGATGGACAGAGGCCCGAGCTCTGCTGCTGGCTCCACTATACTGTTCCTGACCTGTAGGAACTCTGTAAGAGGAAGGGGTGGAACCAATGGCCTATAAGTCCTTTTCAGTTGTGTGATTCCGTATTTGAAATTGGAGCTTTTACTCATTAAATTTCCCATTGATTTTTGAGATTCTCTTGTAGGATTCCCTGACTCTGAAATAAGTCAAATGTGAAGCCCAAGACAATGAAGTTATTGCAGATACAGGTTTCTTTTACTTAGCTTTAGATTGCACAGTTCTAGATTTTCAAAATAAAAACTGCGAGAAATCTGAGACCAGAGAGCATCTCATGAACATCCACTGCAGGAGCAGTTAAGGCAGCCGAATCCGCCCCATGATTAACAGAGCCTGTGGACTTCACTAGCGAGGGCCAGAGTTTCAGAGAGCCCTCTGGGTAAAGCACTGCTTAGCTGGTTTCATGTTGAGGTGGTGTCACCCTGGCCAGCTGCCTCTGACAGGGAAAACATGGCTCTGTCTGTGCTGTCCTTCCCTTCCCGGGCTGACTGTGGCTTTCCAGCCCACTGAGCACTTGATGCCACACAGTCTGTTAAGGGACACAGAAGATACTCATTGGGGCGCCTTCATATTTATCACTAAGTAGGAGACTTTAGATTCAAAATTCCAGGATTCACACATACCAGTGTGTCCAAATGTTAAGTACTGGTTAAAGAATTTCCTTTTGTCTTTTTGTCTTTAGTATGTGAGGGCTCTTACCACGCTGGTCAAGTGTGTTTGTTAGCTCTGTCTTTTGTCAATGTACAGTATCTCAGGATCCACCATAAAAATCATAACAGCTGGATTTTTTTTGAAGTCAGTAGGTCTATAGCATGTAATGAACTTCAGGACTGAAGAAACAGGTTCCTCATACATAAAGTAACTTCATTTTAAAGAAATTAATCAAACTGCCTTTTAAGAACCGACTCTAAAACGTGTAAAATATACCTAAAATTAGTTGTTACAATTGATTGTCTCCTGAACTCCAATTTATAAATAAAAAGAAATGAAACCTAAATATTGATTTACGCATGTAGACCTGAGGAACTATAAATAGTAGAGAGAAATGGTGGCTGGGTAGGAGAGTTTATTGGTGAAATAAAATAATAAAATGAACAACCAATGGAAGATTTTGTGAAAATGATTAGGAATAAGCTGTACCTTATAATTCTTGCAGTCCTGTTTTATGGCCAGAAAAATGTTCCTTAGCTCAATACTATGAAATTTCCCAGCTCACTATTTTCTGTAGTTGTTAGATATTTTTTATAATAAAAAACAGATTACTATTTTATAGTGATGTGCTAATCCTAAAGCAAGTGGACATTTTCTACAAAATCATTTTCTTTGAAAAGTGGCTGTGAGCTGGCATGTGGCACACATCTGTAAGCACAGCGGAGGATGGCATGTTCAAGCCCACCCTGGTAAGTTTGGTGACTTGGTGTCTCAGAAGAGGTGACGGAGCTCAGCATATGATGCTTCTTACAGGAAGTACTTCCTTTATACACATCCAAGTGTATTTTCAAATCTGTAACTTCATGGCAGGTTGTTTTAAATAGTAATAATTAGATCCTTTAAGGCAGCATTTTGATAGCAATAATAACAGTAATAATTTTGTAAGACACATGTCAACCTCAGCTACTTTAGGCATAAAACATTCATGCATCTATTTATTTTTTAAAATTTAAAATTTTAAAATGTCAGGTCAGCAGCAATAAAGTAAACTTCAGGCACGTAGAAAAGAAATCCCTAATGGATTTTAATCTTCCCTGAGGAATTTAGAAGAGACCATTTTTATTACTTGAAAAAACAATTGATTTTGTATTTGAAAAATAATGCCTTTTGTATTTTTTATTGTAGTGGCCTGACTGCCTTAAGTCTGATTTCAGTGTATCTGTGCCATTCCCCCACTGAAAGGAGTAATGGAATTTTCAGGCCTTTCTTGAGAATGTCTACCAAAACAGATTGTGGGAACGAAAATGACTCTGAGGAGCTATCACCCTGGTTGTGGTGGACTCTTGGCACCAAAGAACTACAGGAAGTGCTTCCTTTGGGGCCTGATTGAATTTGTTTCCCCTGTGCAGATCCGAGGAAACATGTGCATGTTTGCTGTGTTTCACCTACACCACATATAGATTTATTGCCTTTAAAGTAATCTGCACAACAGAGCCTATAATTATAGATTATATATTATATGTCAGAGAAGCAGTCTCTGTTGCACATTTACACTGTTCTTTGGCACTTGTCGTGGTAATGCTGAAATGATAAATAAATGATAAATATGTTTTTTTTAAGTATAAAGTCTTTTAAGTATAGAAAAAATTGAAAACTAAGCCAGTCATAGAAAATAATGCAAAATCATATTTTAGGGTCATAGAAGAGTTCTTATAATCATTTTTCTTTCTCAGATAAGGAGCACTAAAAAATAAAAAATAGTGTGTCTTCCTTCTTAGGTAAAATTACCACTTCTGTTTGTACCACAAATTCTATTTTTCTATTCTTAGTAACAAGCAAACAATATTAATTTTAAATGAAAATCCACAGAAATGTTCTATAGTTATTAGGATCTACAAAAAACTGATTTGGCTTACTGGAGGGGTATAATGTGGTTTAATACACTTTTCTCTTCACAATTAAATTAGATGTTATTTTTTAGGGGAGAAAAACTCATAAAGGAAGCAGCCTTGGAGATGTAATATGCTGTAACACATTTAAATAATTAGACTTCTGTCTCATTGAAATGTGTGTGC
>PVJX010024879.1:0-27637 GCA_004027295.1 Dolichotis patagonum | reverse complement strand
GTTCTGCATTTATATTTTTCTGTAAAATAAATATTTAAAATAATATTCCACAGAATGAGAGGAAATATGTGTAGCACATAGGTGGTGAAAGACTCTCATCCAGTATTTATGAACAATCCTTACCAAGATAAATAAAAACACAAAGACAAGAGATGTGAGATGTGAATGAATTTTTCATAAAGGAAAATATCCAAACAATAAATATCTGTCAATATGTTCAATCTCATTAGGAAACATGAAAATGAACTTTAAAACCTCACATCTGGAATGTCAGCACTATAGAACACTAAGGGAGGAAGAATGTTAATTGGGGCTCAGCCTGGGCAACTTAACTACTTAGCAAAATCCAGTCTCAAAATACAAAAGAAAAAGGAGTTGGTGATGAAGTTTAATGTGAAGTCCCTGGGTGCAATTCTTATACTGAAAAATACACACACACACACTCATACACAAACACACAGTTATATGCCTGCACACACATAATTGGACAGCTAAAAATGACAGAAGGGTTCAACAACTGTTAATGAAACAAGATAAAATGCTAAGCCTTTTATGTTCACAATAAAAATGTATAATGGTTCAGTCGATTTGGAAAATAATTTGTTATTGAAGACTTATTATTGAGGTACTCATACTCTGTAATCAAGCTTTTATACTCATCCAGAGATAAGGAATGATAAAACAATGGGTGTATATTTAAATTAACAAATTATTACAGTAAAAGATTAATTGTCATTAATCTCCCTTTAACTTCCTTGTTTTGACTACATTCATCCCATCATGCTTGCCACTTTCTGAAGCATTTGTGGTGTACTCTTTCTCGTATGTCTTTAGCTGAATTACTTGGCTGCTTTGAAGTCATGAATAATTCAAAATGTTTACCTTTCATGGTCATTTTGATTTTTGGAGAGAGCCACAAGTCCCACAGTGCCAAATCCAACAAACAAGGAACATGAGGACACACTATAATGTTTTCGTGAGATTATTTTTTTATTGAGTAGCACTGGGAAGCAATCTTTATCATGTTTTATCACTTATAAAGACTCATGAAAGAGGACTTCCAAAACTACTTTGGAAAGTGGCAGGAATGATAGGATAAAGATATTTGAAGCTAGAGGGAGTGTTTTAAATAGAAATAATGTCAATGTATGTTTTACTGTAATAAAATCTTTAAATTTAAATGTTTACTATATATATATATTACATCCTAGATGCTTGTATAAGTATGTGTATTATAAAACATACACAGATAGTTCTTAGAAACAATACTTACCAAAAAGTAAAAGTGAGAAGTTATTCAAATATTCATTTAAAAAATAGATAATCATAATTATCAGAACACAGTTATAAAAGTTAACAAATGGCTATGTACTTAAATATACACTGGAAATAGTGCTACGCTATGATTTAAGATTTTCACAAGACATATGAGAGTACTACAGGTACGTAAGGCTCACATACAATGTTTACAGAGTACAGCAGTATCTCTGGGCAGCATCCCTGGATTAGATTATTTTCACTGATTGTCTCAATAACACTCAAAAAGCCTTCTGAAGACACAGTGAGAAGAGTCACCTTGGGCTCAGAACAAACGTCAAAAACTCACCTCTGAAGAAACCTGATTTTCACGACTTTTCTCTGTACAGAAATTATGTTCTGGGAAAATTATTGGAATGATAGAATGATAAGCAGGCAATCTTTGGTGCTTAAATGCTGGATATGTAAGGCAAATGGAAAGCCAGAGTGAGTCCTACTAAAACTATAGTTTTCACAGTTGTCTGTGGCATGGTTAAGGCTGTGACCCCTGAGGACAACATCAGAGACAGCACACCAAAAAGCACAGGAAAAGATAGATTTTACTACAATAATCCAGCCAGCTACTAAACCAGTAAGCAAGTTAATAATGAAGACAGAGTATGTTGTGATAGGGATGAGTAAACCAGTAACTAAAGTTTCTGCACTGTATTATATAAAATACTTAGTCACCAAAACAATGATAATTCATGCAAAGAATAAGGAAAGTGTGACTTTATCCTAACAGAAGATGGATGAGTGGCTAGAAGCCATATTTAAAAGACAATGGTTTCAAAGCAGTCAATATTAATGCAGTATAAATGCATTCAAACATCAAAGAAAAGTATACTTAAAGAAAAATATGGCAAAGTCATGTTTCATAGAGAATTTAATAAATTGTAAGTAAGAAATGGGAAGTTACAAATAGAAATATTTAGTAGAAAGCAAAGGATCACTCCGAAGTTGAAAGGAAAATCATTGAAATGAAAAATGAACAAAAGCATGCAATAGTGGGTTTGAAATGGCACAAAAATAAACAGGAAAATTGAAGTTAGACTGATAAAAATCATACAATCTATACAATAAAGGCAAGAAATAGTGAAGAAAAATGAAGAGATGTGAAGAAAATATATGAGACACTCCAACCATGATGGCACATGCCTGTAATCCCAGCCCTTGGGAGACTGAGGCAAGAGGTTCATCATGAGTCTGAGGTCAGCCTGTACAACATAAGGAAGTTCAAGACTAGCCTACACTACACAGAAAGACTTTATCTCAAATGTACATGGGGCACTAAATGCACCAGAGGACTCATAGGGGTCTTAGGCAGGTAGTTAGCAATATCAGAACTAAAAAACACAAGATATCAAAACAACATGCAGTGTCAGTTACAGTAGAGCAAAGGCCTTAGTGTGTAATGCATTCATAATCATTTTTTAGGTCTTAGATTCTAAAATGTGCATGGATAGCACAATAAAATCTAAAGATCATACATTTTACATATCACATGACAAAGTCAGCCAAGATTGAAACCCATATATTTTTAAATATTGTGTATTCCCAGTTGTCATAAACTTAGGGGCACTGATTTCACAAAAGGATATGAAAGTAACATTTTAAGATCTACCTTGCAGTGGTCCAAGATGTGACTTAGATTAAAATATTTATGTAAGTTTCTTTCTAACTATCTTATATGATTAAATCCCCAGCAATAACACTATACTTGAAAGGAAACAGTGAATACCTGGAAAGAAAAAGAAGACATTTTGCAACAGAGATAAACAGACATTTCAAAGTAACTGTTAAGGCAGACAATCAATAATCCCATTCATCCTAAAGTCAAAGCAATGATAATCACTATAGTTCAGTAGGTTTCACGAATTTCTTTTCTGTACTTACAAAAAATCCAAAATTCCACTCAAGGCACTACCGTAGTTGAACGACTGTATTTTTTGAGCCTTGGTAGTTGACATTATAGATGCATTGAATTACAGAGATAATTAAACGAATTTTTGTAATGTTCTTAGGGAAATGTACAGTATGAAGTTATCCCTCCAGCTCTTCATGTTCTGCATTCATGGATTTGACCAATCATGGATTGAAGATACTCATAATATTATCAAAAATACAAAAGGTATGAAATGCTAGTGATGATGTGGAAGAAAGGGAATGTTTACATGGTTTTGATGGAAATATGAATTAGTATAGCCATTAAGAGAAGTAGGGAAGTTTCATAGAAATTTGAAAATAGAAAAACTGAAAATCTTACTCCTGGGTGTGCATCCAAAGGAAAGAAAATCAGTTATTGCATCAATGTTCACAGTAGTTTAGGAATGGAAAGAAAGTGTCCATCGACTTATGAATTAATAAAGAAAATGTGGTGAAATACTGTGCTCCCATAATGAAATCACACCATTTGTGACAACATGAATGAAACTAAATAATTCTGTATCAGATTAAATAAGCCAGGCACAAGAAAATATCACATGATCTTACCTAGGAATTCTAAACAAGTCGATCTCATGGAAGTTGAGAGTAGAATGATGATTACTGAAGGCTGAGAAGAATAGAAGAGAAGGAGACAGGGAGAGAGGTAGATAAATGAATGCTAAGCCATAATTAGGAGTAAGAAGTTCTATTACACAGTAGGGTGGCTATACATAATGAAAATATGCTATGCATTTCCAAAAGCTTGTTTATGCTAGGATCACCACAAATGCTTGTGTAATGCATATGCTTTAACTTCACTAGATGATAGGAATTTTTCAACTTCACTGTAAGCATATGGGGGAAGACATATAGTGCATTGGTGACAGAAATATCTTTATGTGGCATATGATTATTTGTAAGTCTATCATTCTGTGCTGACAATTGCAGAAGAGTGGCAACAAACATCTTTACTGCTCTAAGCCCTTGTCTAATATTACTTCCTATGCATGTCATTTCATCTTGCTTGGAGATTTTTAGCAATAGGAGTTTTGCATATACCCCAGCATACATCTTACTTCATTTATGACAGTGCCAATAGAACAGGAAAGGGATTGAGCTTATATGCAGTCAGGAAAATCAGAGTTGTGAGGAAAGGCAAAACTATATCATTTTCAGTGTAGACTCAAATCTGAGCTCAAAATTAGCATCTACAATTAATCTTTCGTGCATTCTCATTCCACTTATTCTGAGGTCTTCACTGTGTGCTTTCCTTGCCAATTTTATTCACAAAGGCATATAAAAAAAGGGTGAGAAAAGAAAGATGTTTTCTTCCTGGATTTTCCAGACTTAAGATAATAAAAAGTAAATAATCTCTTCTTTGCATAATGAAAACAGAGAAGTGATAAAATACATTGTGACAAACACCTCAAAATGTAATAAAGAGTGTCAAAATTCATTTGTCCATAACTCTCTTACTCTACTATTCTAATTTCTCCAAAGAATCTTAGCCTTGGCTTTTCATGTCTATCTGCCTCTTTAGCATCTCTGGAAAGTAGTGCATGGATGTCATTCAAGGGCTTTGTTCTACTTCACTCCACACCTGTGCTTTCATCTTTCTCCTCACTATAACAGAGATGCCCTATAACAAACAGTCCCGGAAGTGACTTGGTTATAGTCTTGTTGGAAAAGGTAGGCCACCATGACAGTATGCCCTGAGGGGCACTGTCCCTGGTGAGGGGCAGCCTTGATGAAAGCCTTGATTACTGCAGCCCCTGTTGGCTTCAGGGCCCATCTGACTCACATCTGTCCTGTCACACCACACATGACTCAGGACCAGACTGCTGTGTCACCTTTATTGAAGAGTACCTGGGCAGACTGCACTTGTCTTGAAACAACAGGTAACTGGCCTAATGATAAATATGTAAAGACAGGGAACGAGAAGGAACGTGGAGGACAGGCAATTAAAGACTGGAGGAGCCTCGGTGGGACATTTTATTCTTACACAGGCTGAACACTGTCAGATCCTTCATCTTTCTTACAGCTTTCAGATCCTTAGTAATCTTAAAAATCCTGTTACTTTTCCCAGATGTTTAATGAGATTGCAGTTGAAAAATCTGTCTTTGTCAGTGCCCTGTTACTGATTCTTATTCTATAAGTTTAACACTGTGGATGTGGTACTAAAGAAATATTTTTGAAATATTCACAAGATGCTCTCAGTTTTTTTTTAAAATCAGAATGTAACAGTCATGCATATTTATGGGTTGTAATGTGTTAACTTGATACATATATGTAATGTGTAATGATCAAATTAGTGATCCGTTTCATCTAGTTTCTTTATGTTTGGTTACTCTGAGCTTTCTTCTATAGTTCTTAATTACAGATAATCTGTTGTTATGAACTATAACCACCCACTGTTTGGTCAAACATAGGTTCTATTATTTCTAACTAAGTGTGTTTAAGCAACTGTTCCTCAGCTTTCATCTATTTTTCATTCCTTGTATACTTCTTAGACTCTAATAATCATTATTCTGATTTTCTGCTTGGAGATAATCATTTTTAGCTTCTAACTGTGAGGAAGAATATGTAGTAGTTGTCATTTCCTGTCTGGCTTATTTTGTTTAACTTAATGTCCTCCAGTTCCATCCATGTTGCTGCAAATAACAGACTTTCTTTCTTTATTATGTGTGCATGATATCTGATATATATAGCTACATTTTCTTTTTTCATTATCTTTCAATGGGCACTTCAGCTGATTTCATATGGTACTCACTGTGAATAGTGCTGCAATAAACATGTGAGTACAGGTATCACTTTGATGTGCTGATTTCATTTCCTTTAGATATACCTATAAGTGAGGTGCCTGGCTCATATGGCAGATCTATTTGCAGTTTTGCAAGGAACTTCCAAAACTGTTCTCTATAATGATTGCACTAAATTACATTCCCACTAGTAGTGATAAGAATTCCCTTTCCTCTGCATTCTTTCCAGTGTTTACTATATTTGCTTTTTAAACAATAATAGCCATTCTGATTCTATTCAAGTTATATTTCATTATGATTAGCACTTCAGAAGGGATATTTTTAAATGAAAATGTGGCAAAATTCTATAAATGTATAAAGATGTTGGATATGGAAAATAATTGTTGGGAAGAAGGGTCCCAGAAAGCACAGGACAATTGTAAGCAAGGCAGGAGCCAAACCTGGGATAATAAATCCTCTTTCCCTAATGGTGAGCACAAAGTCATACTTATCATTATCATATCTTCAAAGACTAAATTCAAATGAGATTTTAAACATGATTGATGGACTTGTACTGCCCTATATAGAGAAGACAATTAAACAATTCTTTTACATAAGTGAACTCATATTGCTACATCCGTGGATACCTATTTATTTCCATGGAGGATATTTGGATAGTTAATATTGCCAATATACTTTTACAAATTATCTAGTTTACCCTCAATCTCCACAAATTCTTAGGTATCTGATCATGAAAAACTCACTCATTTTTCATTCCAGCTGTGAATAGAGATAAAAGTGCTTAAATACACTGGGCTGTTGTGAGGATTAAGTCCACATAAGGAAAAACACTCTGCACCCAACACCTAGAAAAACATTTTATGATGTCCCCGTTATATGTCTTATAAACACTAAGAAAGTCATCATAAGAATTCTAGATTGTCTTCAGCTATGGATTCACCAAGATTTTGCTTCTGCATTGAAATCTTTAATGCATCACAATTTTTAAATTATGATGGCAAAATGAATCATTTAAGGAATCAAAAGAAAAATGCAAAACACAATTTTCTCTGAAATGGGATATGCCTAACTCTAGGGCTATGTTTATTGTGCCTGCTGGGCATCTGGATGGGTTGTGCCACTTCCTGAGAAATAGCACTAAAGCCTAAGCAGTGTTCTAAAGCTAAAGCTGCACTTGACATCCAGGAGGTAAAGTGACACAAATCCAGACTACTTTGCTGTTACAATTAGTCAATTTGGTTATTCAAAATGTTTACATGACTTCTTGCCCTTATAACTATGGAATCATCAATGTATTTAAACATAGTAAGTCATTTATTTTACTTTGTGAGCAAATCATCTTTAGCTAGACTTTCTGTTTGATTGTCTGATAGTGCATTGATGTAGGACTAATGAACACCATCACCTTCAGCAGCAGTGGCTCTATTTGACAATTTAGAAACAGGTTCAGCATACCACTCTGGGACTCACAAGGAATTTCCAAGTTCTCAGTCTTTATTTTATTTAATCAATATCAAATGCTATCATTTACAAAGCACTGACGTTAAGTTGGATAGAAAGAGGAGTGAAGTATCTCTTCCTGAAGAGAAAAATTCAAGTAAATACATAATTACCCCATGGATATGTTAATGGAGTATTACCACAACAGCAGATGTGAGGAACCCACTGGAGAGACCTTCACAAAGGCATTCATGTTTATTCTATTTATTGAAGTGCAAAAGACCAGAGTTAGAAAATAGAGCAGCACCTGGAAGAACTCTGATGTGACAAGAAGGACAAGTCGTGGAATGAACTGTGCTTATGAGGGGAATTGATGGCAAAAGGAAGCAGTCAAAGGAAGTAAACCATGAGTTTCATAATATCATCAGTATCTCAGAGAAGAACTATGGATATCCTGTTGCTAGTTCTGAGGAAAAAGGCAGTGGGAGAAATCCTCAAGAAACGTTCATGAATTTATGTCTGGAATTCAGTTGCCAAATGAGATAGATTTGTTTTAAAAAAAGTTATCCCTCTGCCTATGTTAAAATTTCAGCCTCATTTTTTGGGGGCTGCTCTGATGGTACAGTGGAGCCCACATATCATGAAAACATTGATGTGGTAATGGAGGAGGAAGGTGAAAGGACAGGCATAGCCCATAAGTCACAGCCAACAGAAAAGAAAGAGGTAGCCAAATATGACTGCAGTGCATATGGTGGACTGATTTCCTCAGTGCTATGGTGGGATCTGAATTCATCTGAAAAATCAGCAAGGAAGGCAGGTTTGATGCAGGGTACAGAAAAGGGGGAGAGACAGTGTCTGACAGAAATCAGGGGCAAAGTCCTGGGCTGGAGAACAAAATCCTTGACATTGATAGGTCAGCCTGAACAGCAAATAGGATTCTGCCTTCAACAATAAGCTGAAACCCAGCAAGGCAGAGAGATAAATGTGACTGAGGAGGGGGCAGCACCTCTGGCCACAATGGCCCTGCTTTGCAGGTTTGACTTTACATCAGCAGTCGTTTTAATCCACACTGGGTTGTTATGCAGGATTAGCTCCTAGCAAACTTGAGAAGCAGACCGTGGGTCTCCTAGGCCGCTTTCCACTTCCATGCCATTTTCTAACAGCTTTCTTGCCCTTGTCCTTCAAGACTGACCCTGGAAAAATTAGAGTTTCTACCAAATTTCATGCAGTGCTACAACTGGGGATGAAATCTAGTTTAAAGTATACAAGTGAAGCAATTTATCCAAGGTTATACACAATGGAACTTAACCTCATTCCACTAATGCTAATCCAGGACCTATCTTGTTCTAGGAGTGCTGGGGTTACTGAGAATAAGGGATGAAGACAGGTATCTCTGCAGAGTTTCTATCCTTGCTCAATCTTCTTCAGCTTCCGAATTCCATTAAATTGGCTCTTGGAAGTTCCCAGCCTCATTTTTGAGTTTTTCTCTTATTCTGTTGCAACTCCAGCGTCGGGGCCCACCCACTACCACCCATACATCCCTTCCAAACTATCACAGAGAAGTATCTGGTACAATGAGTCATCGTTTTCCAAACTGGGTTTTATGAGCACTTAGAATTAAAAACCTTTTTTTTGTAGGTCCGGGTAAGAATCCTTCCAAAGGAAAACCTCCCTGATCTTCGACTCCCTCATGAGTTCTTCTTAAAACAGCTTTGTTGGAGAAAACGCCCTTTTCCTTTGCTGCTTCCCTTTTCTTCTACCTGTTTACACAGAAAGGCTTCAGGGAGTTTAAGGATTTGGAGGTTCCCCAGCATGCAGGCAGCTGTGCCAGTGTCAGGGTTGGAACAGTGACTTGCAGGTAATGGAGTTGCCTAGTTTTTGAAGGACTCATTTCCAAACTGCTTCTTGCAATGCAGTTGAAAGAGCTGAGAAAGCTGTCAGCTACTTGATCAATAAAAATCATTTTAATGATAGACTCCTGGGTCATTTCTGCAAATTAATAAAATATCAAATGATACAGTGTTATTAATAGAGCAAAACAACTTTCATCCCGGAACTAAGGTCCATCAATATCACCTGCTTATAGAAACTAGTTTACTCAATTTTTATATATCAAAATGAAAACTAAGAATGGAATTAATGCTAAAATCATTCTCATTTGTGGTAATAAGGAGTCATGTGTGTACCTAGGAATTGACAAAAAGTGCAGTTTACATTATTAGAAATAGCTGTCCAATATATTTTTAATATTGTGTATAATGTGTTTTCTCAAAATTTGTCATATATTTATTTTGTTAGACTAAATGTATGCCAATTATATAATATCTAGAGGAAAATAAATTCTATAAAATACAAAATCTCAAGAATATAGAAAACAAAACCACATAGATGGATATAAACAAATCTATAAAAGACTTGCAGTTACAAAAATATAATACCTTGAATTTTTAATTCAGTGAAATAACTGATGTAAAGATCTCCATCTTCTAAAAGCACACTCATTTGTGTAATGCTTTGAAATTCATATTAAGGTCTGTGGAACATAAGAAAAGTGAAATAATAGCTTTATTAAAAGATTAGTACTTTTGATGCGGTGAAACTAAAATTTTTTAAATTATATAAATGTCTGATTAAAAATAGTTGCTGAATTGTTACATAATTTAAAAAAATTTTAAGGGAAAAATCACAAAATACTTAAGTCCCACTATAAACAGAAATGCTTAATGATATTGAACAGTGTCTGTACCTCAAGTCAGACTTAGAATTTACCAGAAGATCTCTAGGGTTGTTGCCTCTCTGGCACTGCTGATAAGAGACCTGAAGGACTAACAATGGTTAGGAGTGTGAAGGCCGTCTCTTCTATTTTGTAGGCTTGTCAGTTTCCTGTAGTTCCTGTAACAAATTACCACAAATTTGGCCCCTTACAAGGACAGAAATTTACTCTCTGACAGTCTCACATGCCAGAGGTCTGAAATCAGTAACACATAAATTAACTGAACGTTTTGACAGAAGACTGTTTCCTGGAAGCACAGATGTAATTCTTGCCTTGCTTCTTCAGGCTCTCTCAGCTGTGTGCATTTTTTATCTTGTGGCCAGATTATTGACAGCTTCAAATCTCTCTGTGCTCCATCTTCTTGTGTGTGTAATTATTTTAAATCTCTCTCTGTCTCTTTTAATGACTTTGTTGATTACATTTAAGGACCACCTAGATAATCCAGGATGCTATCCCCATGTCAAATTTTTGAATCATACCTGTGAAATCTTTGTAAAGTCTTTGTAACCTTTATAGGTTCCAAGAAAAATACATCACAATGCATTTCTTTTGGGGAAAATTTTTTTGTTTTGTTGTGTTTTGAGACAGATTTGCTGTCTTTTGAAATCTGGCCCCAAATTCCTGGACTCAAGATATCCTCCTTCCTCAGTATCCCAACTAGCTGGGACTAGGAGAGATGGGCCCAGGATGGAAGTACATTTTTTAACCTAACACAACAACTCTTGAAAGTCATAAGCAATGTACTTTTAAATGCATGGATAAATCACTCCATCCAGGAAGGCAGCTTCCTTATCAAGTCTATATTAAAGTGTTTCTTTAACTGTGAATGAATTATTTGCAAACCAGTCTTCTTTCTGCTATTCTGCCTTATACCATGTCTGAAGCAATCTGTCTGAAGTACAAATACCTTAGTTCATTTCTCTTGAGAAGTAAATTCTCAGGTTCCAACTTATTGTCACTTTCTCTCCTTCCTTCTTTCTCTCCTTCTTTGCTGCATTCCTTTCTTCCTTCCCTTTCTTTCTTCCTCCTCTTTCTTTCTTTCTTTCTTTCTTTCTTTCTTTCTTTCTTTCTTTCTTTCTTTCTTTCTCTCTTTCTTCTCTCTTTCTCTCTCTCTCTCTCTCTCTCTCTCTCTCTCTCTCTCTCTTAATTTCTCTCATTCTTTCACTCAATAAATATTTAGTGAAAGTCCTACAGGTCTTAGGAGTGTACCAGTATTCCCATGATAAGTGAAAGAAGAGAATAATATTGATTAAAACAAACAAATGAACAAAACAACCAAAAAATCAGAATTGGAACACCATGTCTGTTCCCGAAATCACTGAGTAAACATTCATCAAATACCTGCAGTGCTTAAGGTTTTTAGTTATTGAATATACTCCTTGAGGTTGAGAATGCCTTCTTTGAAATGGGAGATAAAACAGCAACTTGAAGGAAAAATAATAAAATAATGATTGATAATGTACTACACTGCTTGCTGTCTTCAGAATTTATATCCTACGAAAGAATGGAGGTAGTTTTGTACACCTTTCAGCATGTTTTCTTCCTGTCAGCTTTTCAGGCACTGATGTGGACAGAGAACATGAAAAATTCAAGTGGAGCCCACGTTGAGGAGTTCATCTTGGTGGGTTTCGCTACCTCACCACTTTTCCAGCTGCTGCTCTTTGTCGTGTTTCTTGCAGTCTATCTGTTGACACTGTTGGAGAATGCACTCATCATCTCTACCATCTGGCTCACTCTAAGCCTTCATCGCCCTATGTACTTCTTCCTTGCCCATCTCTCCTTCCTGGAACTGTGCTATATCAATGTTACAGTTCCCCGCCTGTTGGGAGCCTTCCTCACACAAGATGGTAGAGTCTCCTTTATAGGCTGCATGGCCCAACTCTATTTCTTCATTGCTTTAGCCTGCACAGAATGTGTCCTCTTGGCAGTTATGGCTTATGACCGCTACCTGGCCATCTGTGAACCCCTCCGCTACCCTAGTCTTATGCCCCCCAGCCTGGTCATTCGCCTCGCAGCTGCCTCTTGGGGCAGTGGCTTCTTCAGTTCAATGATGAAGCTTCTTTTCATTTCCCGACTGTCCTACTGTGGACCCAACATCATAAACCACTTTTTCTGTGATATCTCCCCTCTCCTCAACCTCACCTGCTCTGACAGGGAGCAAGCTGAGCTGGTGGACTTCCTGCTGGCTCTGGTGATGATTCTGCTCCCTCTAGTTGCTGTGGTGTCATCCTATGCTGCCATCATTGTAGCCATTTGGAAGATCCCTACTGTCCAGGGGCGCCACAAAGCATTCTCCACTTGCACCTCTCACCTGGCAGTGGTTGTTATCTACTACTCCTCCACTCTTTTCACCTATGCACGGCCCCGGGCCATGTATACCTTCAACCACAACAAAATCATCTCTGTGCTTTATACTGTTATTGTGCCATTCCTCAACCCAGCCATCTACTGCCTGAGAAACAAGGAAGTGAAGGATGCCTTCAGGAAGACAATGCTGGACAGATGCCACTGTCCTAGGGATGCCCCAGACTGATGGACATCAGATGCAGGCAGAGAGGAAAATAATAGAGCCAGCAGGGATTCAGCCAGAGATAACAAAATGAGCTTAAGAAAACATGGATATCAAACAATCCCAGATTCTCTAAATGCAGTCTAGTAATTTCCTGACGTAAATGAAAGTTTATCAAACATTGATTTGCCCAGGTTTTCCAAACTAAGATTGACTCTGTGATTACATTTGGGCTTGTTAATATGTAGAGTACCACAAAATATTTAAAAACTTGATCAAGTATGTTTGAGCAGTAACTGCCATGAATAACTTTTGAAACTTCTTAGAGACTCTAGTTTCATAGTTTGAGAATCTCTACTTCACACTGTGGTCATGTTTTCTAAAATGAGAAAAATCTGAGAAAAGGAAATCGACTTACTTTGGAAATGTCAAGACCAACTGATACAAGCTTCCATGCAACAATTTCAAACATTCATATGCTCAAATTCTGTATATGTGAGAAATTTTTAAAATGCGTACTATAACTCAAATGCAGATTATATCACAAGAATAAATTCATGCTATCTAATAAGTAACTTTTCCTTCTGCAGACCCCACGGTCACTAAAAGTCAAAATAAGAGAGATGCAATGTTGATATGTAGTCATATTTGCAACACTGTATATGGCTCAGTTCCCTCTTCACTTCTTTTTTATGTATCTCAGATGGGTATGAAGTTGTTTGACATAATGGGTGTTATTAAGTATTGGTAAATGTATTAGAAACTTGAATGTACATTTTTTCAGCACTGTAACCAGCTCTGTTTCAAGTAGTTGGTTCCTAGATCACATGAATCACCAAATATTGCAAATTTTTACCCTTGGCAAAGGACTAGATGAATAGAAATTGCTTTAATAAGAGAGAAGTTTTGAAAATCAGAGACAAAAGTCTCTCTGGAATGAGTGGGATGAGTTAGACTTTTAGCCCAAATTGTAGATACTCTTATCACATTTCCTTGAGTTTCATAAAGTTGCTTGAATTGCTTAAAGATACTTTTACATCCAGATGCTAGGCTCATTTACCCAAATTTCTGCACATGAGACACTGAATCCAGTGGCTACTCAAATGTGAGATACTTAAAATAATATAATAAATTAATATGTAATTGAATAAATTTCAATAAATGTAGAGTGTTGTTCAGTGCACATCTATCTATTCTGACCAGGCTGCTGGTGGAGGAAATGCTTTCCATCAAGGAAAACTACTTGATCAATAATCATTTTATGTTTTCCAGTGTCCAAAATAAAATAGACAAAAATATATAATATATAAATTGTTTATTATTACAAGATTTCTAAATAGCTTTAGAAGCTTCTCTGGCACTTACTTTAAATTACACTGTTTTCTCCTATTGCAGTTACAGAAGGCATGGATTTCGTGGTTTGGGATTTGAGTCCTAGAGCCAAAAATCTCAATTTCAGCCTGTCTTTACTACTAACAAATTATGTTGCCAGAGCCTGAGACTTTTACTTGTCTCTTAGTTTCTACATTTTGTAATGAAAATAATTTCATATACTTACAGGTATTAAGTAATTGATGCATACGTGAGCAAAAGGTTAAGTGGCTTCTCTCTGTGGATAAATCTAAGAGTAGGGTTAACCTCTTAGTTCTGACCTCAGAAATCTGATCAATCTTACTGAGCAGTATTACACAGGATACTCATTAACTGTGATTGAGAAATGTGGAAAGATAATAAGTGAGTTATAAATTCCCAGTGCAAAATCATGGCTTCATTTCCTTTTGTAATTTACCATATCTTTTTCAGGGAATCTTGGAAGCCAGTGAAACTGTTATAAAATATATTGGCTTTAGAGGGTCTGAAGATTCCAAGTCAAACCATTCTGTGTACCCTTGTATAAATCTCATGTCCACTTTTCTCATTGATGATTGTAAATAATAGAATTTGTCCAACTACTGCTTTTGGATCCTACTCATATAGGGGAAAGAAACTCTAACCTGATATATGTCTAGCACAATTTTGTGTTCTCTAAAATCAAAGAATGAATTTTAGGGATAATGGAGATTAAGAGCAGAATATATTGATTGAAAGAAAGGAAGCTTCTGAGAGAGAGAAAGAAGGGGTCCCAAGTAGATTGCCAAGGACTCTTCCCTTTTCTAGGGACTTTTAAAGAGTAAAATCACGAAGTGAGGCAGGTCTAAGGTGGGGAAAATGGGAACTCGGAAGGCAAGTGGGCATGAGGTGGGACACGAATATGGTCAATCAGTAAGATTAATTGTTGAGGTAAAATTGACTAATCCAAAGACAAATGGGGAAGTGAGTCAGGTAGCAAGAGGGCATGCACAGAGAGCAGTGACTCTTCCTATAGGGGGTTGGCATAGTTACTCCTGGCTTCCTCAGGGGGATAGAGAACTATTTAGTATATCAGTCCTTAGGATGTGTGTGTATTTGCTTGATCTTTTGTCTTGAGGTCTGACCTACAGCAGGAGATGTCCCCTCCAAGGTTGCAAGGTATCTGGCCTTCTGCACTGACTCTTGCAAGGGCCTAGCCCTGTTGACTGCCTATAATACATTTATCTAACTCAGCTGCCTATAACACTACCTCACAGGAAAAACCCCTGATGCTGCACTGCTGGGATGTTGTGCTCGCATCCTGATACTCTAATTTAATTTGATAGCAAGCATAGCCTTTAGTAGTGTGTGAGTTTGATAGTTTGGTGAAGCCTAGAAAGTTCTTACAGATTATAATACAATTAGTTAGCAGTAAACATTCAATAAAGAGTTAAGCCTCATGATTATTATCATTTTGTCATTATCAATATAACACACTTTCTAACAGAAAGCTTAATCTGCTATTTAAATCAAAAGTAATCACTCTAAGGCTAAGATTAAAGAATTGATTTTCGCTAAGACTTATGTCTAAAACAAAGCTTCAAGAAGCTTAAAACTATTTGAAGAAGATAATAAGATGATTAGAAAACTTCACATTCCCGAATGTAGACTATGTGATTGGCAAATATGGTGAATGTTGAACTTTCTGTTGTTGCTGTTGTTTTGTGGAAAGTTTTCCCTATGTAGTTCAGACTGATCTTGAACTTGCTATGTAGCCCAGGCTGGCCTCAAACTTGCAGTGATCCTCCTGCCTCTGTCTCTCAAGTGCTGATATTACAGGCATGTGCCACCTCACCCAGCTATGAATCTTTAATTTGTTTTTTATTTATTATGGTTGTCACACTTGTAGAGTCTCCCTCAAAATATTCTTCCTTACTTTGTACACTTAGCCCAACATTCTTGCCACGTTCTGAAGCAGTTCTGGAAATCCCCTTTGTGTCTTTAGTTGTGCTGTCATGACCAATGTCATCTTACAGAAATAGTATATGTACCACTTTTGTTATGTCACTATCTTTCCCAATATCAGATCACAGTGTCCTTGATTTAGTCTTCTTAGAGTATGATGGATTCTTACGGTGCATCAATTGTTGATAAATTTCTCACTGCTTCTCATAGAGATTTCTCTAAATAGTCTATTTCATTCTACCAGTGCTGCCTTCTGAATCAAATGTCTTTAGTCAATGGTTTGTTACTTTGTGCCAATTTGTTTTTAAAAGTACATGTTTTTATTGTCTCCTTAACATTGACTTCACTTTTCCTCTGTGGGGAAAAGCTAATGTATTTAGATCTATAAACATTCTATTTCAGCAATGACCTTTCTCATCCATCATATATTTGGTTAATTAGTTTGTCTTAGAACTAGGAGTGGCTACAAATTTCATTTTTAATAGTAAAATATAAACAGAATTCTCCTGAAGAGAGAGTCTCTATTTGAGAGAAAGATACGGTATGCACTCCTGCTAACACCACTCTTTTCATTTTCTTGAGGTCAGACTTGAGGTCTGGAGCTCCGGAAGCCATTACAAGGTAACAAACATGTGGATGAAAGGCCAACTTTCTGAGGCTCTAGATGCAGAAATACATGAAAATCTTGCTTGAAAAGTTGAATCAGCACATCAGTTACCCATCCATCCAGCTTCTTATTAAAAGAAAAATCAAGTCTTATTTTTGAAAACACTGTAAGTTTCTTTTCTAGCCTAATATACTTGATGGTTAGCATTTTGTCTTTATCACTATAATTATATTTATCCTAACACCTGTACCTATTCTATTAACTCTATCAAACTAAAATTGGAGAATTGGCATATTCAAGCCAACATATAGACTTATATGTTATGTTGCATTGGTTTCATTTTCTGTATGTTTTAGCATTTTTCAAATGACCTTTGGTTTTCAGTTTTTCAAAAAAAAATTTACTAAAAGAAAGTCATTTGGTAAGTTTTCAGAAGAAAGTCATGACTCTTCCTAATTTCACTCTTTGTCATTTGTCTAGATGTGATGTTGTCTCTTTCAGGTTGTAATTCATAAGACTTGCCAGGAGGGGGCAGGACATTGATTTCCAGACTGCTTGTGATTCCAGTAGCTACTATTGAGAGTTCTTTTTTCTCTTTTAAATTTTTTATGTTGTTTGTTTTTGTTGGTTTGTTTAATTTATGTTTAGAATATGTATTGAGTATGGTCTGCTTCTGAAAAAATAGAGAGATGTCAGAAAACGAGAAAGTACCATGCAATCAAGTTAATTAGGACTTTGTGAATGAAGCTAATCTGTTTTAAAACAACACCATTGTAGATCACAGTTGAGTAAAAATGTACCTCCCTCGAAAAAGAAAGCATAAGTTATGAGGTTTATATTCACAAGACATTTTACAGAAAGTTCAGCCATGGTGATTTGCCTCAAAACTTTTATGTCTTAAGAAAGAAAATAAAATACAATTTTCAGACAGAATTGCAAAACACTCACAAAAAAGAAAAGTATGGGTGTCCCAGGTAAACTGTAATTTCTTTGCTTAAAATGTTATTCTTTTTTTACTTAGGAAAGATAAGCATATGTTCATCTAAAATAATTCACAAAACTATACATTTTACAATATGTAAGCACTATACTTTTTCTCACTAAAATTAAAGGTGGAGTTTAGCTATTTTAATTTTTTTAATATAAACCTTGTATTAGTCATTTTTCCTCCACTGGCACAAAATACTCAACACCTGAAATTGACAGGAGGAGAAGCATACATTGGCCTATGGGTTCAGCCCATGGTTGTTGCCTGGGTTTGCCAGGACTAAGAACACACCCTTCCAGGTCGCCTTTCAGTGACTCACCTCTTCTGACCAGGTCGCGCCTCCTAATGACACATTCAGCGTGAACTTATCAGTGGATCAGACCAGTGTTGAGCACAGAAACCTCATGATTCAATCACCTTCCACATGCATGAGATTTTGAGGGACATTTGAAATCCAAATCCTAACAATCCTTAATTAGCTGTTGTTTTCTTTTCTGACAGAGAACCATAAAGAACAAACAGAACTTCTCACTTTTTAAGTATTCACAGATCTATCTACATTTTGTAACAAGGAACTGTGAACAGTTTTATCAAAAAGTGACCATGCTCTGTTGGTATCGGTTCCTAATTCAGAAAAAAGTTGAGATTTTTTTGCTACATGTGCAATGGAAATAGTAGGTACCATTTAAATGGCTAGGTTCTTCTGCCATTCCTTGTCTTCCTTTGATTGAATTTATGGATTCATCAGAGTACATAAATAAAATAAGACTTGGGGGCCAGGGAGTTAGCTCAGCGGCATAAGCGCCTGCCTTGCAAGTGCGTGGTCATGAGTTTGATCCCCTGTACCGGGGAAAAAAAATGCCAATGATAAAATAAGACTCGGGTAATTTCCTCTTTGAACAGTTATTTTACATACAATACACTGTGTTACAAGATGAATCAGGTCGTTTCTGTCCTTGGGAACTCTTAGTCCAGCAGTTTTTAAAACTGATCTCTTACTTAAAACCTTGGCTGTCTTTTGCATTTCATTATTTTTAATCACTTGTACCACATTTTCTTTCTACCAGAAATATGAATTAAAATTGCTTTCTATCAAATTTTCTAAATCAAATACACACACCTTTTGTTTAAAAAGTAGCACACTGCACAGCGTACCATAAGGTAGATGAATACTGGAAAGATGAACAATGTCTTGATAGAGAAGTCAGTGAAAATCAGTTGCTTAAACAGAAATAGCTTCAGGATTTCATTTAAATATTTGAGAAATTATCAAAAAGCCAAGAAATCTTACACTGATACTCAAGTATATTTTAAAACAAATTTAAAACAAATTGGAATCTTTTGTGAATGTTTTTAGTTTTCTAAGCATGATATATACACATAAAAATATTCATATAGTATGTGCCATTGTAAACATTCTAAATATATTAACTCATGTTGTAGTCTTGATACTGTAAATGATAAATACTATTATTATTCAGTTTTTCATTTAATAAAAAATCACACAAAGAGTAACTTTTCCAAGTTTATGTGGATAAAAATGAATGAGCCAAAATTCTGAGGCCCTGCAAGTACTACTACTACAATGATGACTGCTACTATTAAATACTAGCTTTTGCTTTAAAGTTATAATCCTCTTTTAAATATTTAAAAACTAATAGAAATTTAAAAATTCATTTACATCATATGTCTACAGAAGCATCATTAAAACCTTATGTTTTTCGCACTTGAAATCTGGATCCTTTTGAAATCTGGATCATCTCTTGCATTTCATTATTTTAATTACCTGTACTCATATTTTTTCTGTCAAGAGGATGAATTAAACCTAATGTGTGCTAACCTTCTATTTGCTATTTACTGATAATTTATTATTTATTTATTTAGCTAGTTAGTTTTTGTACCAAGGATTGAACTCAAGACCTTGTGCTTGCCAGGCAGGCACTTAGGCCACTGAACTAAATCGCTGAACTAAATCCCCAGCCCCTATTGATAATTTAATAAAGGAAATTGTAATTGTAGCATGCAACAACCAGTAAATACTGAAAGACAGTAAAATTAAAACAGTAAAACTGGGTCAAAGAAACACTGAAAAACACACACAAAGAAGTTTCTAACATTTAGAAGACCCTCAGTGAATCTCAATTGAATAACTGGCAAGTTTTTTGCAGATAAACACAAAACATCATCGCAGAACCAGTAATGAGCTAGGAGACTACTTATAAAGGAAGGATATGTTATTCCAATTTTTCAGTGGGGGAAGTTTCCACTTGAAATTTTTTTATCAAATTGGAAAATAAGGACATGTAATTCATGGTTATTCCCAGGAATATGAACTATGTTCTATATAACTGGTCTTTCTAAGAGGAATTTAATTATTTTAATGAAGAGTTTCATTTCATATTTGAGGAGGTTATTCTCTGTTGCCTATACATAATCTTTTCTAAATCTAGAAAAGTGCAGGCTCCTACATTGTTCAACATCCTTCATAGTAGTATATGTCTAATTTCCCTAGATCCTGCTCACCTCCTGCTGTAGTCTTTGGTGGGCCTTTGCCTCTCTGACTATCTGTAATGTACAAGTATTTGAACCCATGAAGTAACACACATTTACCAAAAGAAGTGTCATTACTCACATCTCTCATGTGCATTTTCCAGTCTTACTACTTTCTGCTTTTCCTGAATACCTTCATATGCTTCTGAATGCGTGCTGTTTCTAAAGAGAAAACATATACATGTTCTTAATTGTTTCTGAAAATACAGATATCACCTAGCTGAAATATATTTTTATTTCCTTTACCAAGTTATTGATTTATGAGTCATGTTTCTGTGTAAGGCTAAATATTTATAAGCACAATATCTAAGTGTTGTGAGTCTGCACATGCACATGAATTCATACACTTTGATGTCAGAATACGGGTTAAACACATTTTTACAATTCTTCTTTTCTAAGTGTTAGGATTTATAGTATCCCTTTTTGCCAGAGGACTTTATTATTTGTAAGGCTGTTTCTCAAACACACACACACACACACACACACACACAGACACACACACACTTCTTTCATTCCCCTTTTCCTCGGAGTTGGCTTAGGAAAGAGGAGTGCTCTATTTCCAACTCAAGATTCTAGTAAGCTTGCTTGCTGTTCCCCTAATATTCCCCCTGGATGTCCTTGAACCTTGGGAAGACCAAACACTCTCTTGAAGGCTGTGCCTTTTGGGAGGTCTCTCTGGGTGAAAGGGAGTTGATTTGTACTCCTCCAGAAGCTCAAAGGCAGACAAAATCTCATATAGTTCCAAATGTTGCCTTTTTTAAGCTCAGCTGAGACACATCAGACTTGCCCGGCAATGCTGTAGGATGAGGGACATTGTCCTCTTCCCCTCTGCCCACATGATTTCTTCGATCTCAGGAAAGCTGACTATCTCTGGCACTACTGGGAAAAGTTACAGTACCAAGAAAATGGTGAGATGACAAAATACTCTTGGGTATTTCCAAAAGGAAAATTTGGCCAGTTTTTAATTATTTATTATTTTGAAGGGAAGTAGGGAATAATTGAAAATTGTTTTATTTAAATTATGGATTCAACACAATGTTAATTTTACAGGCTTTTAAAAATGGTTTATCTTTTGTGAAGCTATAGTGAGTGATGCTACAATAGGATGCAGGCAGAAAGGGAACCTGGTTATAGATTCATCTGTGTTCAACAGTGATATACCTAGAACCTAGGAATATCAATGTTATGGAACATATTAAAGATTCAGGTGTTGTGTGTGTTATGGGGCCTCATGTCACCTTAAGACAACTACTTTTAACATGACAATATGCAATATATTAACTAGTGTTAATTTTCTATTTTAAAAAAGTTTTGTATCATTCTTATCCTTATTTTTTTATTTTTAAGCTAAAATAATTCCATCGTGAGATCCTATTCTAGATGAAAGGGTCTCTTAAAGTTCAATAGTGCCTCCAATTAATGTATTAGGTAAATTCTCTATGATACAAAATACAGAGTCCAAGTCTACCCTGACTTCAAATACAGAAAGAGAAAAAAGGACAGAAAGGATGAAATTACAGTAATACAGCACAGGAAAGAGCAATCCATGCGTGAATGCACACATACATATGAAGACCGGATCTAAATATGTAAGTAGGAATATATGTTTTTATGTTAAACAAGAGAAGTTGCTGACAAACCGAATAGTTTCTGAAGAAGTTTAATGACTTATAATTCCTTATACATAAAGAACTATTTCACTGGCATCCATCATACCAAAGAAGAAAACGCTAAGTATCTTTTTCCATCAGGTGGATTCTTCAGAAGAAGCTTTCTGTGGTCACATATAACCTCACATAAAAATCCTGAGATAAAGTGAATATTTAATAATGCTCAAAATGAGACCAGTAAAACTTAAACCACTTTTCTATAGGCAGAAAGAAAGAAAAATTCAAACACAGGATACGGTTTGGGAAAGTTACACAGCATGGACAACCAGGGATGCTCAATAAAGACTTTTTTCCTAAAATCTTCTGACCCCACCCACACTAGAAACTGAGAAGCATAGAGGAGTTCACTGCAGCACAGTGAACAGCAGCCTGGCAAACTCTGAAGATTCTATGCGTATAGTCTCTGAGCGTAACTGTTCCTAAGAAGTCCTGGAGAATTCCATAGAGAATTCCATAGAGAAATAAACTAGAATTGTATCTCTTGAAAAATGAATCAGAGGAGTCAGAATGTGTTTTACCTCTTTAAAAATGCCTTGCTATTTAGGATCTGAGACTGAAATGTCTGATTCTGATCCAAATCTACTGTTTTTTTTCCCACTTCTTGGTGGTGAAGCAACTGGCTATATGACTCAGAGCTAAATATTTAATATCTCTGAATGAAGTCAATACTATGGCATTCATTCTACCTATAACCCTGACTATGAATACTAACATGAGGAAGCACCTAGCAAGGAAGAGGCTGCCTTGTCTAGCCCAGTGCCTCAAGTCCCAGATTTTGGAAAAAAGCCATGGGAAGGCAACTGTAGGTGACATGTACCTGGCTTACTTCCTCACACACCTGCCAGCTAGACTGTGCCAGGGTAAGGGAGACCATTACATGTGCCTCAGATTGTCCAGCCCTGAAGCTATGGAGCCAAGAGCTTTTATATCTACATTGTATGCACCTGTTGGTAAAGCATAATCTACTTGCACATCTATGTGCCAAAATACACTCATATACCTATAATTATATGTAATATAATGTGTATATACTTACTAGAAGATTTAGAGCACCAAATGTGAGTATAACACATGTCCAGTTGTTTGCCTTCTTTACTTGACTGCTAGAAAGTCAAAGCTAAATTCCAAGTTCAAAGAAACCACTCAATCATATGTTCTAGATATAATAGTTTGTTACCTTTTTGTCTCTTTATTTTGTGTTTAATATCTTTGTGCTTTTATATTTCCATTAAAAATACAGGAAGAATGAATACATGTTTTGTTTCTGTGTAGAACATTTCTACTTATTCACTAATTATTATTCTTAAAATTAAACCATGTGTTATTTTCAACATCAAATCTGAAGTATATTTTCTGAGAAAGACAACGTCTATTGTTAAAACTCTGAGACTATATATTTCATTCTTTTCTAAAGTCCTTACTTAAACTCACTAGGGTCTTTTTTTAACAGTTATGGGGTTGACTCCAAGAAGAGAGGAAATTAGAATCTAATTCTGTGCTCTTGTTTTTCTGGAATATAAAAATACATGCAGTGATTGAATCCACTAACATTTCTCTTGTGATTTGTACCCTGTTTCTATATATCAAGAAACTACTTCACAGACAGTAACACTATGTGTCGGTAATGAGAAACTTGTTCAATCAGATAGTGTGAGGTAAGAGAAAGCAGAATGGAGATGGGTCTAAAATTTTCACAAACAGATTTCAAATTAGAGTCACAGATTAAAAGAAGCAGATTAAAAGAAGCTAAAGGGGAAACTCGGGTGGATTCACAAACTTCCCTTGTTTATAAACCCCTTGTCTTTCTTTTCCACCAGTGAATACTGGGCTATGAACAAAGAAGTCAAGTTTTCTATGTGTGTGTGTGTGTGTGTGTGTGTGTGTCTGAATGTATATGTGTCTCTGTGTGTTTGTGTGTGTTAGCTGATTTACAACAGCAAACAAAGTTTTTGTGCTGGATTTGCTCTACTGTACTTTTATTACTTTTTACTACTTGTGTCCATTACCATCTCTAAACATAGATAATTAGGAACTAATAATTCTGCCTTTCTTTATGGTCCTTGTGTTGAAATCTAAGTGAGGAGAGAGAAATGGATGGCGTGGGCAATAGTTTTTCCAGGCTTTTTCTCCCTCACCAGTACCTTGAGACTAAACACCATAACTCAGTTGCTCAACATATTTGAGACTCAAAAAAAAGTAAGGCTGTTGAGAAATGGAGAACAAGAGTGACTTTGGCTCTGGAGAGGAGCAGAAAGGAATCAAGCAGTAGAACACAGAGAAAAGCTGGAAATGGTAAGATGTTTAATGCCCAGTAGGCTCCAGAATGATTCTTATACCTTCTTAGAAAGAGAATATACACCTTGCTGAGTCAATGGGAAGCAGTGAAGAACAGTCATTAATGGGATGAAATTTTTCATTACTTGCCTTCAGATTATGAGTTTGTAATGAAACACCTTTAGAAAACTTTTACATTCCTCTCCTACTTTCTTATTAAAAACTGCTCTTTGTGACATTTAATATTTTGTTGTTTTAGGTTAGGAGTATATCTAAGGAGAAGACTGTGGGTGAAAGTGTATACATTAATTTTAGGTATGGGGGTGTTGCATGTTTCAGTAGTTTAGCCTGCAAAGATAACAGCAAATATAGGAACTTCATGACAATTTCAAAGGCCATTTTATGTTTAAAAAATATGAACACTTCCTTATTATTTGAAATAAATTAACATACTAAAGCTTGTGTGATATATCCACTTTGCCAGAGAGAGGCAAGAGTGAAATCTGAATGTTCTTTTTTCACACTTCTTATCAAGTATTCTAAACAATGGATTGGATCAAAGAAAGCATAATCCTTCAAATTATTCACTCAGTTTTGTTACCAGAGAACCAGGTAAACATTGCAACTCACTTGTTTTGTCATTAATCATATAAATGTGCTCAACTACAGCATTGCTTCATTTGAGCTTTGCAATCTTATTAGGAAAAAAAGTCAAAACAAGAGGACTATCTTCAGCTTACAGTTAGGTGAGGTTATGTATTGGGTCCTGACCTAGATCCCCAATCTCCCAAATGAGTGTGTGATGAAGGCTTAAATAAATGAGACAAACAGTATGATTTTAGGGCTCCAGGAAGGTCAAAACCTTTTAGCTGAGTTCAAGACTTTGAGGGCTAAGACAAAGACTTTTCTGGACCGCCTATTTTTATTAGGTACAAAACAAAGAGTGGGGAAACAAAAAAGTGCAGGCAATGAGCAGGACCTTGGGAGTCACTTCAAAGAATTCTCCAAGTAATAAGCCATGTCAATTTAGGAGAACTTTCTTATGTTCATGATGACATGGTAGGAGTGAGACTGTAGGAATAATTCCTGCAGCTGTAGTCTCTCTCTGCTTAATTCCACAACTGTGACCTTATCTTGCCCTTTGAGGTATCTCTGGCCTCATAGGCCACTACAGGCCTCAGCCAGGACCAGTGATTCATAGAGGTTCACTTATTATGAATCAGCTCCTGTCACCAGGCAAGGGGCTCAGGCCTAGGACAGACTCACAGACAAACCTAGAAAGCCAATTAGTTAATTTTAAATCCTGCTTTGTAGTGGTCTCCAACAGTTATGAAAGCACTCCAGAACCAGGTAGATACATTAGAGGAAAAGAAATTTTGCTTTTTGCTTACTTTCCACAAGAAGTAAGTGTGGGTGCTTTGCTACATGAGAAACTGACATGTAGACCACTTTTCAATGCCCAACAGTGACATATTAGCAAAGTGGAGATCTCAGAATTAGGCATCTCTAATTTCACTTCTGTTGGACATTGGACAAATTATTCCTCTTGAACTAATTTGAAAAAAACTAAAATATAAACTCCCAAAGTTCATCTTTGCTTAAAAATATTGTTTGTCATCGTAATTCAAGTAAAGGTAAAGATATGAAGGCAGGAAAGAATCATTGTGATGAATTTGCTGGTGTTGGATTATCAATAAATATAACTCAAGGATAGTGACTGGTATGTGGAAAAAACTAACTATGTGTCTGTCCACAGCCTCCCATGATCATCAAAGCTCTGGAAGTAGATAATCATAGTGAAACAACATATTTTGTTCTGTTGGGATTTTCAACAAGACCTGCCTTTCAGCTTCTCCTCTTCTCTGTTTTCCTGGCCACCTATGTGCTGACATTGCTAGAGAACCTTCTCATCATCCTAGCCATCTGCTGTGATAGGCAGCTGCACAAGCCTATGTACTTCTTCCTGAGCCACCTCTCTTTCCTGGAGATGTGGTATGTCACAGTCATTAGTCCCAAGATGCTGGTAGACTTCCTCAGTCATGACAAGAGCATCTCCTTCAATGGCTGCATGACTCAGCTGTATTTCTTTGTGACTTTAGTCTGTACTGAGTACATACTCCTTGCCATCATGGCCTTTGACCGCCATGTCGCCATTTGTAATCCACTGCGCTATCCAGTCATCATGACCGACCAGCTCTGTGGAACACTGGCTGGGGGATGCTGGTCCTCTGGACTCATGACCGCCATGATTAAGATGGTTTTCATAGCCAGACTCCACTACTGTGGCACACCTCATATTAATCACTATTTTTGTGATGTCTCCCCACTCCTCAATGTCTCCTGTGAGGATTCCTCACAGGCTGAGCTTGTGGACTTTTTCTTGGCCCTCATGGTCATTGCTGTACCTCTCTGTGTGGTGGTGGCATCTTATGCCACCATCCTTAGTACCATAGTCAAGATCCCCTCTGCTCAGGGTCGTCAAAAAGCATTCTCCACTTGTGCTTCTCACCTAACAGTTGTAATTCTCTTTTATTCCACAACTCTTTTCACTTATGCACGTCCCAAACTCATGTATACCTACAATTCCAACAAAGTAGTATCTGTTCTCTACACTGTCATTGTTCCACTCTTGAACCCATTTATTTACTGTCTGAGGAACCGGGAAGTAAAAGAAGCTCTCAAAAAGACCATATTTTGCAATAGAAGTAGCCCTCATGGAGATGGGAATTTTAGTAATTAAAAATATATAGCATCCTTCCAGCCTGAAATAAGAAAATGATTACTACATACTTTGTACCTCAGTCTCACCTTTATGTAGCCATCAGCATCCAGTACTTTACCACTGCTCTCCTGTGAGTATGTGCACACACTTGATTCCTTCTCACTAGATAGAATTGAGGCCCTTGCATTATTAGTCAAAAAATCTGCAACAAATTGAAATAAAAGTTCCTATAAGATACCTCTTCACACTCACTAAAATTGCTACGATAATAAAGATAGATGGTATCAAGAGTCAGTGCATATGTGGAACAAGGAAAACACACATACTGCTAGTGAGAATATGAAATTATACTGTTTTTTTGGAAAAACCTGATAATTTATGGAAAATATAGTTTATCATGTGACTCAACAAGTTTACTTCACTTTGTTATTGTTTTGTTTTATTTATTTTTAAAAAACTTTATCTGTGCATTTTGGATGTCAATACACACTCATCATAGAGAATTTGAACCTGTACATGATATATATTGCTTCTTCTTTTTACCCATTCACCTCCCCTCTTCAATCCATCTTTCCTTCTTATTTGCAAAAGCTTTGTTCCATTTATTCCCTCTATTTGCCTTTTTTCCTTGTCCCTTCCTTTGTTTCCTCTTCCTCTAGCTCTTGTTTCTTGTCCCAGTTGAATATCTCCTTCCTATTTCCCAATATTTATTATAGATTTGGGTACTTACTTACACTTTTGCCAACACATTTGCTTCTATGTTTACTCAAGAGAAATGAAATAATATACATACATACAAAAACTTTCACACAACCAAAGTTGTGTTATT
>PVJX010024878.1:0-27569 GCA_004027295.1 Dolichotis patagonum | reverse complement strand
TAGCAACAATACAGAATTCCAAGGAAAAAAGGAAAAGAACAACAACAAAAAAACCTAAGAAATTATTACTTGACAAATTACATACTGACTTCTTGGAAATAGTTGTTCAAATTACAAAGTTAAAACATGTAAAGTAGACATTCAAACAGTGAGACTGTTAACAGTTCTGCTCCATGATTTGACAAAAACAGCAATATGGTCATCCATCTTACCCACTCAAATATGCATTCAATTATATCAAAAGGGTAAAATTAAACACAATAAAACAGAACAAAGCGATCACAAGAAAGCAATGTTAAGAGACGTAAATTTCAAAACTAGACAATCGGAGATACTCACTCTCTATCGTATTGACTCTTGTTTTCTTCCAAATAGTTGTCCATATTGTCACATACAGGGAATTCACATGAAACAATATAGTATGGAATTGATCTGAGCAGGACGAGGAGGGCGTTTCAAGTCTTCAAGACCAGAAAATAGGGAAGCCAAGAATGGCTGTCATAGTGTCTCTCATTCTCCTCAAAACAGCTGTCCATATCTTAATGTGTGTTGAACTTAAACAAAACAAAACAAGCTAAAATCACTTTGAACAAAAAGTGATAGTTTTGCTGGATTTCACATCATGACATTATGGAATCAGCACTGGGTACTGTAGTGTCTCTTTTTCTTCAAAGTAGTTGTTCATATCAACATGTGTTATATAGTTGGTTCTTGTAAACTGTTTATAAGCTCTACACATGCATGAGTCTCTACATGTATATCTATCATTTCAGTCCGCCATCTTTGGAAAACTCCCAAAATGGTAATATTCTTATTTTTAAATTTTTCATGTTAATTGACTGAAATGTGGGTATGAAATAAGCATCAATCCTTTGCTTATTTTGAAAGTATATTTTATATAGAAAACCCAATAAATAACAGTCCTCAGTAGTATTAATCAGCATCCTTATTTTTTGAGGATTTAAAATTTTTGAGTATGAAATGATTTGATTTGTTACAATTCACTGTATTGCTTTCTATTGATACTTAAGATTGGCCATATTGGCGTGTTAGAGAGGCTGATCTTGAACTCCTGGGCTCAAATTATCCTGCCTTAGCCTCCAGAGTAGATGAAACTAATAGGAAGAAGAATATTTTTGATAGGATTCTATTTGCCTTCAATAGCTTCCTAGTGTTCTTTTAGAAAAATTGAGTTGCTGTTGTATGTGTGTGTGTGTGTGTGTGTGTATACACATATATATGTATTTTTTTTTTGCATGTGCAAGACCTGAAGCTAGCCATTTCTCCAAGAAGTCCTGATCATTTTTAATGGACATAGTTACTAGAAATCAAAGTCCAAATATGAACACTTTTTAAAAATGATCTGTTCTGTTTTAATGGTGCAAATTGTGTTAGGTTTCTTAGTCATTTTGGAAGTAGGTGGACTGTACCATTTTACCTATGCAGACTTTTAAGTTAAGTACTGTGATATCATAACAGGGTTGAAATTAAAAACTAGCCTTATGGAATTAGTGATTTAGTTTCAATTATTATTACAGTTTTGGGATTTTCTAGGTTCTTTGGTGTTACCACTATAAATTCTACAACAGTCATCATTGTGCCATAGGTTTTTAGCTGAGTCTGAATCTAGCCCAGTATCTTTAAAACTTGACTTCACAAAAGCAAACCAAAAGGAAAAAAACCACACCCTTACTTCACTGCACATGAATATGTTTAAAATACAGGTGCCTACACCAGTTGATTTGGGAAGAGGACTGATGATACCTACTTTTATCCCCAGGAATTTCTCTTAGGCAGGCATTTGAAACATACTGATTTGTCTAATGGTGTTCTAAGTAGCGATAATTTGTGTGGCTGTTTTAGCACACATCTGTACTTGACTCTGAATTGTTTAGTCTCAGTGATACTAAATGATGTCAAAGACCTGTAGGCAGGTAGAGTTAGTATCTTGTTGTTAAAACACACTTCTCACTTGTGGTACTTAGATACAGCCTTGATTGATGACTTTTGTTGTCACTCGTTTTTTTTTTTTTTTTGAGCTCTCAAATTTAAATTAAAAAAGGACTGCTTGTTTGATTTAAAAGTTCAGTTAGATGAGCTAACTGTAGTAAGTGTAAATTTCTCCTGATGAGTATAGACTAACTGGATCTTGTCTGGTGGACATTTTAATCCTTTTTTTTTTTTGAAAAGAGAAAAGTAGCCATCCATAATCTCACACTGCTAACACAACTATTATATTGAGTATTCATTATCAAATTTAGCCCATATGTAAACATTTTTACACAAGCACATGTCTGGCCAGAGTTAGCAAGTGCCAGTCTCAGTTATCAACTAATCTTTAGCCACCTCCTCAATTTCTTCAGTTAAAACAAAAAAGATTACAGAACAGTAATTCTTTCTTTAAATTTTTCATATGTACTATACATGGAGCAAAGAAGTCACTATAGTGAATTTTTTATTGTGTCTATTAGTGATGGAATCTAAAAGTGATACAGAACAAATAGCAAGCCTTTAAAAATTGTTTTCCTTTGAATTTAACTCTTTTTTTGTCATTTTAAATATTATACTTCAGAAACGTGGCTAGTGAATATGAGTTGGCACATTAGCCCGTACGACCTCTTAAAAATCAGTCAGTTAGAAAAATCAGTGACCAGTTTATTGCATGTTGATAGATTTCTTTTTTTTTTTTTTTTTTTTTTTTCCTTTTTTTGGTATTTTGAGACAGGGTCTTGCTTTGTAGCCCAGACTGGCCTTGAATTCAAAGCAGTTCTGCCTTTACCTCCCAACTGCTGAGATCACAGGTGTGCACCACTAGGCCAGGTGAATTTTTTTTCCTTGATTTAAGCCACACCTTAGGAAAAGTTTATTTTTTACTTTCACAGTTCACAATTCTAGACTGAACCAGTAATTCTCATGTACTAACAATTAGGAGAGCCTGAGGCCCATCCTTCGTTTCCTATGAGACAATTGGGATCTTTTTCCTCAATTCAGAATGCTTGGGAAGTGGTTGTCCTAACTAGATACACAGCTTTCAACATTGCATACTAGAAAAGGATATATTAGATGTAAGTGAAATGATTCAGGTACTATCTGGTACATTATGAAAAATAATACATTTTTTGGTATAACATGAGAGCTATCTTTTATAATAAAGATTCTTTGGAAGCACTCTTTTCAATTTCCAAATAGACTGAGACAGAAACATAGATAATGACCTGTAAATTGTTATAAATTTCACCCATTTTTCTTAGTAAAAATGTATTATTTCCCCTGCTGTCGCAGATTGGTTTTATACTCCTCATCAATTTCATTTTATGATTGGCATGGGTTAACTTTTTCTTGGAATTAATCTAAGAATTAATAGAAATTATGTTTTCATTTTAGGAAATCTACTTTCTTTAATGTATTAACGAATAGTCAGGCTTCAGCAGAAAACTTTCCATTCTGCACTATTGATCCTAATGAGAGCAGAGTCCCTGTACCAGATGAAAGATTTGACTTTCTTTGCCAATATCACAAACCAGCAAGGTAAGAAATATTTAATGTTAAGTGTTTTCAGTGACATTGTATAATATGAGTACATACACGTGATATATTCCAAGTTAGGTGGAAGATTTTTTTTTTCAAAATTAATGTAGCATTGTTTTGGGTAATTATAAAAGCAATGAGGAGCATGGAGAAGAAGGAAAAGAAAGATGTACCTGGTGGTTAACATTTGCAGTTATTTTTTTCTGGTGAGTATGAACTAGATGGACTAGTCTATATTTCATGATCTCATTCATGTAAAATTATAGTGTATGTGTTTGTTCATAGGAAAAGATATATAATGAAGACTGTGAACTGTTGTAATTAATAGTTATCTCTGGGTAGTGAAGCTTTTAGGTGATCTTAACTTTACAGTAGTTCTTTGGTATCCATGGAAATTGGTTATAGAATCCTGTGAGTACTGTAAGTTGTTTGTATATTTGCATATAAACTGTAGTGGAGCTTTTAGGTGATCTTAATTTTATAGTAGTTCTTTGGTATCCATGGAAATTGGTTACAGAACCCTGTGGTTACAGAACCCTGTGGGTACAGAACCCTGTGGGAATATATAACATGTATAATATTTGCATATAAACTGTAGTGGAGCTTTTAGGTAATCTTAACTTTATAGTAGTTCTTTGGTATCCATGGAAATTGGTTACAGAACCCTGTGGGTACTGGAAGTTCTTTATATAACATGGTGTTATATTTACATATAAACCTGTGTATATTCTCCAGTATACTTTAAATCATTTCTAGATTACTTATAACATGTAATGTATATGCTATGTAAATAATTCTTGCATTCTATTTAGGGAATAATGACAGGAAAAAGAGTCTGTACATATGCAATACAGGTGCAGTTGTTTTCCCCAGAAAACAGAACTGATTCAGTGATCAGTTGAATCTAGGGATATGGAATCTTCTATAGAGAAGGCTGACTATATTCCTAATTCTTCTATTGTGTTTGAATTTTTCTTTTACAATAAGCATGTATTATATCTTTAATTAGAAAAAATAAAACTTTTACTAGGTAAAATGATAGTTTAGTGAGGAAGTTTAGACAATCAGGAAATGTATAATGTGAGGAGTGAAAATCATCTATACTTCATCTATCTTGCTGTACCAGATACAGTTTCCCATGAATGTGCTCACATTTACAGAAGTAGAATATTTATTTTATCTAGGGTATTAATATTTTTCTACATTAAACAAAAATACACACGAAAGTCAGTATAGTTACCAAGAGGCAATAGATGTTAGGGAAGCAAGCACAGTAGAGAAATTAACCACATTTTTTGTTGTCTCAGTGGATTTTCAGATAACAGAACTATCTGTAATAATTCTGGATAGAATAAAATACTCATTTAGTAGGGATGCCTTTTGTGGAATTTTTATGTTGTATTTTATCAGGTTGTAAAACTCACATTACTTTGTCATGACATTGAAAGTAACCTTTATTTACCCTTACTTAAATCTCCATTTCTACATAGCAAACTGATTTTCCTAACTTGGTTTCTGCCATGAATTAACTGAACTTTTGCTTAATAATGTAAAGGTGTTGTAGTCAGGGATTGCAAGGAGAACAATTATATGCAGGACACATAATTTATAGTATTGTATATAATGGTCACCAAAGGAGTCAAATACAAGAAGTGCAGGAAATCTGTCCATACACTAAAGACCTAGAAAATCCAGCTGAGGGACTGGATCCCATGGCAATAACCTGCATGAGTTCAGCTGAAAACCTAGAGCCATTGACAGGGCCTCCCAAGAGGCCAACTGGAGGACTAGAGCCCGTGACAGTGCCTCTTGCAAGTCTGTTTCATGTGTCTGTGCTGGGAAAGCCCAAAGGTCAGCTATGGAAGCCAAAAAGTCTGTACCAGTGGGTTGAAGGATCTGTGTCAGTAGGTTGAGGGTTTTGCACTGGAGCCAGGAAGCAGTGCTCAAAGTAAGGACCAGAGCTCCCCGGAAAAGTACATCCTCAGCGACAGTGAGGTCCTGAGCTCCTCCCATCGTGAGAACAGTCAAGTTCATATCAGGAAGCCAGTGTGACAAGCTTCTCCTAGAGGTTGAACAGCACACCATTTTCCCCGCTGGAGCCAGAAAGTCATGCTCAAAGGAACAGAGCTCCCTCCCGTAAAATGATCTGCAGCCATTCTCAGCAAGCTCCACCAGGAGAACCCATGGCAACAGGAGAACCAACAGCACCAAATAACACTAAAAGAGAACCCACAGTGCTAAACACATTGTCTCCACTTCTTTCTATGATAGCAGCAATCCTCAGGTGGGCCATCCACATTCAGCACCGTGCTGATTCAGGTCAGCTGGATGCCACAAGTTGACCACCAGTTACCAGTCCACTGCAAAAGGTTACCTCTTACATGCATGTAATTTTCTTGCTGTTATTAGCTAGGTTATTACATATTATGCAAATAATGCATAGCATTAGCTAGGTTATTACATACTATGCAGATATCATTACGTGCATATTTTGGCTCTATACCTAATGGCGATTAATCACAAACCTAGACTGTGTGTTTAAATCCTAGTTTTATTACTACTAGTTGAATGACCTATCTGTATGCAGTAAATTTCTTAACACTATAAGGCACAAATTCCTCATCTGCAAAATGAATTTAATAAATAGCACCTACTTAAAAGAATTGTTTTGAACTTTGAAATGAGATAGATGTAAAATACTTAGTCTAATACCTGACACGTGTTGACTTTTTCTTTTGAGACAGGATCTCTCTAGGTACTGTAGTTCAGGTTGGTCTTTAACTCACTGTGTAGATCAGTCTGATTTTGAACTTAATGGTGATCCTCCTGCCTCAACCTCCAAGGTGCTGGGATTACAGGTGTGTGCCACCACATCTGTCCAGTGTTGACTTATTTAATGACAATTACCTGGCTTTCTGTCAGTATACTCCTTACCGCTTTTGTGTGTGTATGTGTTTATATGTGGATGATGTGCCAATATAATGTTTAGTAAATTTACTGATAAGTGTTTAATCTCAGATACAATAGAAATTCTATTCTGCTTTCAAGAAAGTCCCAATCTTATAAAAAGTTATGTCTTATTTTTTTGTTACTGGGAGGATATTAATCAAATCATTATTAAACACCTTCTAAACATTGTTCTAGAAAGGAAAGCTTTATATGAAACATTTTTGGAATTGACTTAGTTGATAAACAAGTTCTTAATACTATTTTATAATAAAATTATCATTTGTATTTCAGCAAAATTCCTGCCTTTCTCAATGTTGTGGATATTGCTGGCCTTGTGAAAGGAGCTCACAATGGGCAGGGCTTGGGAAATGCCTTTTTGTCTCATATTAGTGCCTGTGATGGAATCTTTCATCTAACACGTAAGTACAGTTGCTTATTCACCCATTGATTTCATCAAAGTCAGTGTTTTCATTACTGCTCAAATGAAATTAGAAGGACTGATTAATAGAAGATTGCTTTTTTTTTTGTAAGATAATACTGAGTTAGTTTGTTATCTGTTAATTTGTATTTTTAAATGTTATTTATTATGATCTTCACATGTGAAGAATTATTCCAAAGTATCATGCTGATATGCTATCATATTCTGATATCATGCTGATATCATATTTTAATTGAGTATAATTTTTCAGGATTTGAGCCACTGAGCAGTATTTCTGGATGGAACTGACATTATTGATTTAAAGGCATTTTTAATTTTTTTTTTGTCATAATGGATATGAAACCTAGAACCTTGTGTGTACTCTGCAAGTGCTTTACCACTGAGCTATACTTACAGCATCGAAATTTTCTTAGATTGTGGAACTTTTCTGCACTTTTTTTCTTTTCGACATGGTGAGAAGGTAGAATAGAGAAGGGAATTCTAGTTATTTCAGAAGAGAGAAGGACATTCTAATTGCCTATTAGAGATGAAAAGATTAAAGAAACTAAATTAGCTATTTGTTATGGAAAGAGTGATATAATTAATCCAAAGAGACAAAACAGGTAAGACTGTAGTGTGGGTTGTGTTCTTTGGATTACAAAAGCAATCCAATAACAGTTATTCTCTTATAAAATGGGATTGAGGTTAAGGTTTAGGATTGTGCTTTATAGTAATAGTTTTATAATGAGCCTATTAATGCAAACAACACAGAAGTAGTAAGTAGGGGCTGAATGCGGACTGGTTCTGTGCTTTTCTTTGTGATGAGTCCTTCACTAAGATAACTATAGCAATTAAGAATGAAGATTTAGAAAATTTTGTAGCATTTTAGCTATTTTTTGTCATTTGGATCAAATAATAAAAAGTCACATTAATACTTTTTGTAGGTCCTTAATATTTTTCCTTTGCCTCATAATTTGTTTTTACTGTTTTGAAAAACTTACATAGATAGTTTGAAAAGCACAATCCAGGCAGCTCTACCTTGGTAAAGGTATAGAGACCTCCTGGGAGGGTTTTTGGTACAGGCACAGAGTAAGATTGGAGTAGGGAGGATTCAGTTTTGTAAAGAAGTGAACCTGAAGCCTGCATGTTGAAAGAACCTCTGTTTTTCTACTGCTTCTGGTCACTATATGAGAATTTAAAAGAGAGAATAGAAATCAATTGTGGCTCTAGGGTTTTTGTACTTGATCACTTGAATGAGTCAGAGTGGATCATAATGGTATTATCTTAGATGTTAAGTATAAAAAAAGCAGGAAATAAGAGGGAGATCTGTTTGGGACATTACTTTGAGTTTCTGTAAATGGGACATCTGGATGGGTATCTATCAGGAAATAGGATAGACACATGAGAGGAGGATGGGAGAAAAAACTGAAGACTGGGGATGAGAGAGATTAAATTGATGGGAAGAGTAGAGGTTAGAGTAGGGTAGGGGTCCATTGTTAGAGAAGAATGTTTGACTTAAAATGTTCAGAGTTGAAGCAATTTAGAGTGATAGCAAAGTCCTGATGATGATCTAAAATTATTAATAAATGTTACTAGTAAAAATGCCTAAGGTTTTCTTGATAATAATTTCTAGATAATAATTCCCTGCTTTTCCTCCCACCAACTCCTGACAACCACCCTCCTACTGTTTGTCTTTATAAATTTGACTAGTCTGAGTGCCTCATATAAATAAAATCATACTTGTTATAGATTGTGTATGTCCCCCCAGAGAATCATGCAGTCATAGGAGCATGTTTCTAGAATTTGTGATTGATTTATGGTCCAATGCTGGGATTATGGGTGTAAGTGCTACACTCTAGGGTGGGTAGCCTACAAACAATATAAGGGAGGGCAGGAGACTTGCTCTTACACTCCTCCCTTTATGCTTTTGTTGCTTTTGTTTTCTTCTGTTGCCATGAATTGTTCCTTCTCTGCCACACCAGTCTGCCTTGGAGCCAGCTGAATATGGACTGAAACCTCCACAAATTGTGAGCTTAATAAACTTTTCTTTCCTTAATTTGAGTGTCAGGCATTTTGTCCCAGCAGCAAGAAAAAAAGTAACTAACACAGAATTTGGTACCAGAGAAGTGGTATCATTGCTGTGACTTTATCTGACCATGTAGTTCAGGAGCCTTTGGGAACCGCTTGTGAGAAGAGTTTGGAAAGATTAAGAGATGTCACCTGAAAGAGTAGTGCTGGAATGCCTTTAGGCTGTTCTGTATGGGAGATGCTGTCAGAGCTCAGAAGACCAGATCAGAAGAGCACAGAAGATTGAGATCCTGCCAGTAAAGGCTAGGCTTGGGAGGTTTCTGCTGGGAAGAAGGACTGCATTGGTTGTTGAGGTCCAGATGATGTGTGTTATGGATTGGCAGAAAGTCTGCAGTTTGTTTGTGTCCAGAGACTTTGCCTGAGACTAAGATTAAGGGCAGTGGACTAATTAATCTGGTAGAAGAAATTTCAAGGCATTCAAATATTGAGGCTATTGTTGGTGGCTTTTAGCCAAATTTATGTTGTGAATCAAGAGCAAAGAGCCCAGCACAATGATTTAAAACGTGAGTTTGGCCAGAAAGGAAGCTCCAGTAAAGCTATGAACTGCAGAGATAGAGCCGAGATCTTGATTGCTGAGAAGGAACAGGAGAATAGAAAAGATGGCCTGAAAACATCACAAGAAGCAGCAAGTCTCTACCCTTTGCAGCCTCAAAATCTCAGAAGTGAAAGGCTTTACTCTGAGGAGAAAGCCACAGAGCACTGTGTTCCAGAATGGCAGCATCTGCACTATGTTCCAGAATGGTAGTAGTGGGTGGCTGCATTAGGTTCAACAATGGTGGTGGCCTAGAGAATTTGTTCCTTGGAATTGAATTCAGAGTGCTTAGTGATTCAGGCACTTGACCTCTACAACCAAGAGAGAAGAACGCCTGATTATTGCTCCAGCTGGCATCATCCACCTTGGCCTTATCCATGTGGAGCTGATATAAGGCACATGCAGAATGTAAGAGTTCTAAGGTTAAAAAGGCTTCCACCCAGATTTCAGAAGAAGGCCCGGGAGCCCAAGCAGTGTGCCCCTGAGAGGACAATGTGTGAAGCTATAAGGGTGAAGCTGCAGGTACAGTGTAAACTCCAGAAGTTTGGAGGATCAGGGAATGTGGGTCACCTGGGGAAACCTGCAAGAAGGGAGCAAAGTGAGCCCAAGAGAGAAGCCTTGGGAGCCACAACTGCTGGAAGTGCCATAGAGGTGGAACCATGTAAAACATTTGGAGCTCACAACTCATCACAGTTTGCTTTGGAACTACAGCACTTAATGTTTGCCCTACTGGATTTTGGACTTGCTTTGGTTCCATTCCTTTGTATTCCCATTTGTACCTTTTGGACTGGAAATGTTTATCTTGTGCCATTGTATGCTCCAAGTGTTTAACCTTTTCATTTGTACAGTGACTCACAGCTAAGCATTTGCCTTAAATCCCAGAGGAGACTTTGGACTTGAACTTTTCAGAAATACTGAAACTGTTAGGACTTTGGCCATTTTTGAAGATGAGCTAAATGTCTTTTGCATAAAGGATATGCATGAGTCCTTGAGGGGCTAGGGGAAGAATGTTATGGTTTATGTCTGAATGTTACCCTAAAGCCTCATACAGTCATGGGAGCAGGCTTCTAGAGTTTGTGATTAATTCCTGGTCCAATACTGGATTATGGGTGTGAGTGCTATATCTACCCTAGGGTGGGTGGTCTACATACAATTTAAGGGACAGAGTGAGTCTTCTCTTATGCTCCTCCCCTTGTTGCTCTTGTTGCTTTTGCTATCCTCTGCTACCATGACCTGTTGCCCTCTGCCACGTGCCACTCTGGCTTGGAGCCAGCTGACTATGGACTGGACCTTCACAAACTGTGAGCTAAATAAACCTTTCCTTCCTTAATTTTAGGTGTTAGGTATTTTTGTCTCAGCAACAGAAGAAAAGTAACCAACACAATACTGCATGTGTCTTTTTGACTTATTTATTTCATTATTTAACTACTACATCATTGTCCGTATTATGGAAGTACCAAAGCTTATTGAAATGCTTCCTATTATGGACATCTGTAATTTCTGACTTTTAAAAATTCCAGTGTTACCTCTTTTACAGTATTTCTGTAAAAGCTATTCCTAGCAATATGATTATAAAATAGGGCATATATGTACAGTTCTAACTGATACATCCATGCCTCCCTCTTCATTCTTTTGAGGGTCTTAATTTTTAAAAAGTTTTACTTTTTGTATAATTTTTGATAGGTTATACATTGGAATAGATAAAACATAGGTTTGAAAAGAAAATTATTATAATACTGGTGTTATCTATTGATAAATATTCCTGCTCACATTCTGATTTTTGTGTTTTACTTTTATAAATGATCATATTTATTGGTTTCTTGAATTATTCTAGAATACATGCTGAGAAATTCTTTTTTTAATGGACAGATAGTAAATATTTTGCTTTACTGCATGTTTTATGTGTGTGTTCTTGTGTGTGTTTATTTGTAGTGCTTTAAAAATGTAAAAATCATTCTTGGTTCTTGAGTCATATTAAATAGGCCACAAGCTCTTAGTTTGCTAATCCCTGTTCCAAAATTTCTTCATATGATGTAGGTACATAGGTATATATTGATTATATTAATCATCTTTGTTGAAAATATTTTTATTAGCCTTTTGATTTCTTTTGCTTGTTTAGTACTTAGAGACTTCTTAATTTCGGTATGTGAAGGTAAATATTATCCATTGTTTTCTTTTAGTTTATTTTCCTGTATTACTTATTGAAATATTAAATGTAATAGTGTGGTGAAAAAATGCAAAAATCAGAAGTGGATGCATTTGTACACATTTGTACTTCTGTAACTGCCATATAAATCAAGATATAGACTATCTCTGCCACTCTTCATAGACCAGCTTTTGTATATTTTAGATCTGAATCTTTAAGATACCATCTCTGTGTGATTTTGTGTGTGTGTATATGAGTGATAATTCAAAATTTTAGTGTATGTTCTTAAGTGAATTCTGACAAATCTTCATCAGGTAGTTTATTTTTAAATTGCACATAAACATATGTTCTGTATATTTTCAGCTCCTCCTTTCTTTCAAAATAATATCTATGAAATTTACTCCTGCTATTGTGTGTATACATTGGTACAGATGGTTTATAATTTTATTAAGTTAGAAACTCAGACTTGACTTTAAGGTGGATATTCAGGATTGTGTCACAGTTTATAAAGTTGAAGCTGCCGTAAACAACTACATATTAAAATACTTGGAGTAGATTTGAGTGGGAAGTTTAGGGCAGAAAGAATAGCCAAGAGATTTTTTAGTATTTCATAAAGCAAGTAATGAGAACTAGATACCAAAAAGTTGTCAGTAGTAGTTGAAGGAGAAAGCATATTTGAAAGACTTTCTGAAGAAGGTGTCTGACTTAATGATAGGCTTTTCTTTCTTTCATCTCTAACAAACTAAATTTTCCTTAAATAGAACTATTTGTCAAAATTAAATACAAAATTAGTGAGCAGCTCCTATATTACAGGACAGAAATTATTTTAAAATTCATACATGAAAGCACTCTAAACACAGGTGTTTTTTAAAATCTTTTTATTTTGAAGAGAATAAAACAAAACAGAACAAAGCAAATCAGAGTAGAACAATGCAAGCAACACAGGACTTCAAAACAAGACAACAGGAAATCAATAATGTCTCTTGTTTTCTTCGAAGTAGTTGTCCGTATCTTCACACACAACAATATCAAACATAACAAAATAGTATAAAACCAATCAAAAGAATGAAAGCATTACAGGACTTCAACACCAGATAATAGGAAATGAACAATGGTTTCTATAATGTCTCATTTTCTTCAAAACAGTTGTCCATACTATCACACATAATAAAATCAAGCAAAACACAACAGAATAAAACCGATTAAACAAACGAATGAAAACATTATAGGACTTCAAAACAAGATAATACGAAACCAACCATGAATACCATAATACATCCGATTATGTTCAAAATAGCTGCTCATGCCATCAGACACAGTAAAATTTAACAAAACAAGACAGAACAAAACCAAGCTTAACAAAACTGTGAAACCAATACCAGAGTTTAAGCCAAGACAGTAAGAAGTTAACAGTGTCACTACCTTCTCCTCCCAGGTGGTTCCTCCCCTATCACTTTTATGATATACATTGTACTTTTTTGATCCCTCTAACTTCTGTTTTTATGCTAGGGTTCACCTGTATGAGTTCAAACTGTTTCACTCATGAACATGATCTCCAATTGCATCCATTTACCTACAAGAGCCTCAAGATTATTCTACTTTATAGTGGGGTAGCTTTCCATGGTACGAAAATACCACATCTTTCTTATCCATTCTGTGATTGATGGGCAAATTACCCTTGCTTTTTTTCTGATCTCCTGTTGTATGGAACAATTGTTTTCCCTCCTTTGACTTTCAGTCTATAAATTTCTGTTCAAGTTAAATGTGTTTCTTTTTTTAATTTTTTAAAATATTTTTATTAATTTGAAGGTAGTAAAATTCAACAGAACAGGATGGAACAAAGCCAGTTGAGACAGTGCAGTGAAATTGGTACAGAACTTCACATCAGGTTACTGGGCTAACAGTAATAGGTACCACAGTATATCGTTATCTTCACAATAGTTGTTCTTTCAATCAGGTATAGAAACATCAAAGAAAATACAGCGTATTATAGAACTTATCAAAACAGAATATTGCACAGAGCAATACCTTTAATCAGGGCAAAGCAAAACGGCAATAAAAATATTTGCCTTCAAAGAGATAGTAGAAGGAATGTTTGATTCTCAGCCCGTGCATTGGTAGACTCATAGCCACTTACCAGGGCGGCAGGCTGGTTGCTCAGTTTCCCAGTGCCCTAAGTTCCAACATGGTGTGGATCTCAAGAAATGCTGCTGCTTCTCGCCCTGGGGTAGCTGTGGCTTGCCAGACCACAGCCACTTACCAGGGTGCCTCTCTGGTTGCTCATTTTCTCAGCACCCCAACACAGGTGTTTTGTTGAGAAAAATGAAGTTGTTTTTTGTTTTTTTGTTTTTTTGTTTTACTTTAGGGTTTGTGAGACAGTGACACTTGTTTTCATCAATTTTTAGAAGCAATGTAACTTCCTATTGTTACATTTTTAATAAAATCTTTGAACATGAGACTCGATTTTACTGACTCTTGTGGTTTTTCAAGTGTGACATTTCAACAGGAAGCTAAGGCATTTGTATATTATATGAAGTACTGCATCTTTTATCACTATACTGTCTGTCTGTGCACAGTACTTGTTGTAGTTACTCAACAGGTACTTGTAAATATAATCTTTAGGCTGAGAATGAGTTGTTTTCTAGTTACAGTTGTGGGAAAAAAATCCAAATGCAGTTTGTATAGGTTCTACTTACCAGCTGCTTTTAATAGTCAAAATTTTCTTCTTACGGACTTGTTTTAAACTTCTTGTAGAAAATTTTAATTGTATTTGTTACTTTGCAATGCTGCCTTGTAAAAGGAATTGTAACTGTCTTACAATAAAGGACAAATACATTGAAAAAATAGGAACATAGTGAGAGCCAAGTAATAGAGTAAGAAAAAGAGGGCTAGGGGTTTAGCTCAGCGTCGTAAGTGCCTGCTTGGCAAATGCGAGGTTGTGAGTTCAATCCCAAAAGAAATAGAGAAAGCAGTGTAAGGATGATTGAAGCCCAAGTACATGGTAATATATAAGTTGTGCCAAGTAAAACATTGAGAATGAGAATAAGTCTTACTGCTGAGCATCATGGCAGACAAGGCAAGGAGAAAAATCGTGAACTATTTTCATATAAAGAGATACTCTTTCTTAGCTCTAAATTGTAAGTTACTGCATCTTTGAAAGAGAGGCCTGAGGTGGTGTAGACAAGTGTGTGTTCTGTTAGTTTGAATGAAAAGAAGTAATTTAGAAGAAGTCTTTTACCCTTCTTACTACTCTTGACAGAAACAGGGCATGAAGTTAGTAGTCTTTTCTTCTGAAAGTTTTCTTTTTTGAAGTATTTTCCTAGACTTTTATACAGTATAATAAGTTTGTAGTTGTAGTTTATAGAAGGCAATCTGTGACACCATCAAGTTAGTGTGTTTTTAAACTACTTTAGAGTATAAATAGGCTCTGGCAGTTGTGTCAGGGCAGGCAATTCAGTATTAAGATCATTAGCATGTGACTGAATTGTTGGCATTTTATGTTGATTGCCAGAAGAATGAAAATGATTGTTAAGCACTTGGTACATTTTAGGTACTATGATAGACCCTTTATAGTTTATTATTGTATTTAATCTCAACAGTTCTGCAGGATTGGTGTTATCCCAGTTGTAAAGATGAGGAAAAGTTAGAGGTTAAATACTTTGTGTAGGAGCCAGAGTTCCATCATTAGTAAACTGGGCATAGACCCAGCCCTCCTTATTCTCCTCCTTGCTCCTTTTCTCTCTCTCCCTCTCTCTCTCCTTCCTTCCAACTCTCTCTCTCTTTTTTCTTTTTTAATTTTTTTGCTGCAGTTTGGTCCTAAAAATTGTGATGATGGGCTTTATTACTGAGCTATATACCCAGACTCTACCTTTGTTTAACGTCCTTTCTCATTCCAGTCTTTCTACCATTTGACCAGCTTTTGTATATTTTAGATCTGAATCTTCAAGATACCATCTCTGTGTGAGTTTGTGTGTGTGTATATGAGCAATAATTCAAAATTTTGTGTATGTTCTTAAGTGAATTCCTACTATGCACAGTAGGGATCTGCTATCCTAGCAGGAGACTTTTCTGAAGAGATTAAGTGCTGTGTAGTAATATTTAAAGAATTAAATTATGTTTGCCATCAATATTGTTTGACCACTTACTACATGGCATTCTCTGCTCATTGCTTGATGTGAACAATTTCATTTAATTCTTGGAAATCACAAGTGAGTACAGAGTGATTAGTAAACTTGCCCAAGATTACATAGCCGTTAGGTGGTACTGTTGTGAGTACTACTCAGTGAAGCTAGTCTGATGCTAAAACTTGTGTGTGTACTGACCAATAGAAATACAGTATGAGGGACAAATGTGAGCTACATATATAATTCAAAATTTGTCATAGCCATAATAAAAATGTAAAAAGAAACTGATGGAATTAATTTTAGTGAAAAATCAAAATATTTTGCTTTTTTGATATCTGGTATATTACAGATTTACTACATGTCTCCATTTGAAATAGACACATTTCAAGTACTTATTAGCTTGGTAACTTAATAGTAGTTAATAATATGTGACTCTTTCCAGTATTGGACAGCCCACCTCTATACTTTATGCATTGAAAAAATGTAAAGAAAATACATGAAATTATTGAAAGATTTCTGGGTATTGGCATTTCTGGATAGTGTAGACACTGGTGGGTAACTTCTACTTTTTCTTTAAACCCGTGATTTTTTTAAAAAGTGAGTGGGTAGCTAGATGTGGTGTGTACCAGTAGTCTTAGCTACTTGGGAGGATGAGGCAAATATGGTTCTTTTGGGCCTAGGAGTTTGAGGCCAGCCTGGCCAACATAGTAAGATTTCATTTTGAAGGAAAAAAAAAATGAGTATTTATTATTCTGGTTTTTAAAACATGAGGAATTTTCTATTTTAAATCTCAGTATTAGATAGATGCAAATGATTTACATAAAATTTTGGCTGTGTAAAATGGTTTTAAACTGGACTAATTATGATGGTTGTACCAGTACGATTTAGTTATGAAGTTAGCTCTCGGTTAACTAAGTGGATGAGTTCTGTCGTTAAAGAAGTTATTTTTATTGCTCCCAAAGTAGCATTATGTTTGTATGCTGTGTTCTGCCATAAAGTGATGCTTCTAAGAAACTTCAGTGCAATGAATGTTAGCATCAGCTTAGTATTGTTTGCGAAATAATAAGTAGTTATTTGCTTGGTACACAAAGTGTTGCTTTATAACAGATTGAATTAAATGCAATTTAGGTACGAAAATTTGTGCCTTGTAAGAAATGAAGGTCGTCCTGTAGAGCATATAAAAGTATAACTATGTTTTTACATTCTCTTTCCCTCATATCTTATGAGCAGTTTTAGTCTTCTAAGTTTGTACTCTACTTTTTGATTATAAATGAACAAATAAATGCTGTTACTTAAACTTCTATTTATTTTTTGTGCTGAGGATCAAATCCAGATCTTTGTGTATGGTAGGCAAATACTGTACTACTGAGGCACAGCCCCAGGCCATTCCTGTTCAAAATAAGCATTATATATATATATATATATATATATATATATATGAAAAATTTAAATGTTGAATTTTAGGGTGCTAGGGTGCTAAGTATTCAGCTCATTGGTAGATTGCCTGCATAGCATTTACCCATAAGTCCTGGATTCAATCCTTAGTATTGAAAAAAAAAAAAGAAAACAAGGAAATTATGTTCACAATAAAAGTTTACATTTTCCTCTTCCCACATCCAAGAACTAACTACTCTTCCGTATTTTTAAGCACAAAAATGATATGTCCGTAATTTTCTTCTCAGATTACATGTGTAGCACACGTTTTGCACATAATTTGTTTTCAGTAATTAAAATATGATATATATAATGTAGAAAGTGAAATTCTGCATTCCAAAGACATCTATTGCCAGTAGTTTAAGAACATATGTCTTATTTATTTGGAGCTTATTTATTATTATTATTTTTTTTTTTTTTTTTTTTACAGCGCTGGGAATTGAACCCAGAGCTTTTTGCATGCTAAGCAAGTGCTCTGCCACTGAGCTACACCTCCAGCCTTCTCTAAATTTATTTTTATTCTCTGAATGTATCTTGATGTAAATACATTAAAATACTAGTTTTTACCCATAAATAGAATAATCTTGTATATACTTTAGTGACCAGTGGATTTTTATCTTTATTATTTGTTCAGTTTTCTTTGTTGGTACCATTGATGCATATCTTTGTTTTTGGACAGCTGCAAAAATTCCAGTATATGGATATAACGTTGGTTAATATTTCCTTATAAAGGGTCATATGAATTGCACTATGGTTTGGATAAGTGGTCCCCTAAAGATTTGGTCCCCAGGATAATGCTTTTGACATATAGTGGAGCTTTTGGGAAGTTAGGCTTAGTGGGAGGTCTTTAGGTCACTGCAGGTATGCCACCAAAGGGCACTGTAGGACCCTGGTTCTTTCCTTCTATTTTTATTTCTTCGCCGTGAAATAAGCACAATTAACCCTACCACAATTTTCCACTATAATGTGCTGCCTTACCACAGCCTGAAAGCAGTGTATCTACACAATCCTGGAATTGAATCTGTGAGCCAAAATAAGCTGTTTCAGTTAATCATCTAAGGTATTTTGTTTATAATACGAGTAAGCCAGTTTATAAATAGTGTTTAAGGCACATTTGCAAATAAGTGAAATTCTGAAAGGTAGATCCAAGCAAACCACTAGTTTAAAAATGCTTCAATTTAAAATCACATCAACAGTATTTCTTGATTTAGGAAAAATCCCAGGATCACGCCTTTTTACAAATCTTACGCAAGCCCAACTGGGAGGGAACATTGGATGACACTGTTTTTTCCTTAGAGTCCGAGATCCACTCTTGGCCCCAGCCACCACCAGCAAAGACTTTTCTGGTTCTATTTCATGCATCCTTTTATCCTAAAGTTTCTACTTATACTTCATATTGAATTTCTAATCTCTTGCTGTTCCTTTGGTGTTGTTTCTTGCTGGCCTTTTAATTTGCCAGTAACCTTATTTGGTCACTTTGTTTCCAGGAAACCTAGCCTGACCAAGATTCATGGGCCATTTTATCTGCCTACACAGGCAACTGGAAATAATCCAAATCCAGAAAAGCAGTATGTGATAAGAGCCAAATAAATTACACATGAAATTAATGATAACAGAATATCAAAAAAGTTTTAGAAAGAGACTGGGTCAGGTTATATAGATATCAAGATAAAAACTAACTTATTTGTATAAGTAGTTGGATGCATTGATTAGTTTTATTCAAGAAAGTGCATAGCCTCAAAAACATCTCAGAAAATGTAAAAAATGCTAGATTGGAGAGTGATTATATGCTGGATACTCAGTTGAAGTATTGTTTTAACAGTCTGAGTTAGAGGCTTCAAGATGGGGATGGACAGACTTGAATGACTTAGATTTGAATATAGAATTGGTAGTGGAGTTCTGTTAATTTTACCACACGTTTGTGTTCTGTCCACTTATTTGATATTTTAATATGTTAAATCTATTGTTCTAGTCTGCCAAAGCCCTGAGGAAAAAGTCTAAGATGGAGGGAGAGTCATGAACAACCAAAACAGTTGCTACATGGTACTGTGTATGACTGCCTAGAGATGTATGATTGCAGAGGTTTGAAACCAGCAAGGAAGATTCGGACTTTCTTCTTTTTTGGAGCAGAAAACTTGAGAATAATAGAAATGTAGACATTATGGTGGGCCTTTGGCTTTTACTAATTTAATACTCAGAGTTGGATTATACTAGAGCAATCCTATATCTATGGACCTGATATTTACTTGTGATTTTTGGTGACCCATTATTAGAATAGCTAGAATTGAGAGGCTAATAGGCAAATTAGTTATAGATGACCATTTTATTTTATATTTATCCTTTTCTCAGCAGTCACAGCTAAAGGAACATTATTTTTTATTTGTTTTGTTTTTGCGTATTTATAAATTTATGCATGGCAAAGGTTTACGGTTAACAATGTGTTTCTTAAATGTCCTTTGTAAATCTGAATCAGTCAGTTTTGGAACATAGAAATGCAATTATTCATTTTTTTCTCTTAATAGTATTTGTAACATTGTGTTTAAGTCTTTTTAGCTAATGATTTTGTTTTACTTTTGAATGTTTATTTTCCTTTTAAAAGCCTACTTTGGTAGGCAGTATTTTTGCAACAACTACTAGTTATATTGTCTGATTTTGATGCAACCTATTTTTATATTTGAAGGATTTAAGCAGTTTTATAATTCTTGCAAAATACTCCTGGCCTCCTCTTGTCTCTATGATTTTAAGCCCTTGACTGATAATACTTCTCTCTTGGCCTGTAGCCCCCAGGCAAATTCTTACAGCTATAGAATGAAGATCAGTTTACATAGATTATTTTTGAGCAGATGAGTAAAGTTTTTTTTTTTTTTGATGAGTAGAATTTTTAACTGGGAGAAAGTAAAGACCCTTATCCTGTCTCTTTTTGTTATTAATGGCAGTGTTTGTCTTCATTTTGTTCTATATTACTACCCCTCTGTGTCTGCTTGAATTTCTAAGTTTAAATAGTTTAGTTAGAAGTGTTTTGTTTGTTTGTCTTTTTGAGACAGGGTGACGCTATGCAGTTCAGGCTGGTCTCAAACTTACTTTGTAGCCCAGGCCAGTCTTGAACATGAAACAATCCTCCTGCCTCAGCCTCCTGATTGCTGGGATTACAGGCATGGGCCACCATGCCTGGCTTAGTTTGGTTAGAACTTTAACAATAAGATTTTGGAGAGCTGCTTTAGTTTTGTTGTTTTTGGCCTAAGAGATGAAGATGGAACTGATAGAAAAAGTAGTTTTAAGTTGCCTTTCTAGTTTATGCAGAATTATATGTAGCCTTAAGGCACTGTTACTTTGTTGAACTGCTAAATGAGAAGGTAAAAATGCCTTCATTTAATTGCCCTACCCCCTCATGTTAGTTAGGTGTCTGTATGTTTAGTAAGTCACTTTTAATTACCATGAACATAAATTACTGTTTTCAAACACCCCCTGCCCCATCCCCATAAGGCAGTCATCTAAAAGTTTTAAATGAGTCAAATATTTTTGCCTAGACACAAATTGCCAATATAAAACTGTCGTTGAGTGTATCCTAAAATAATGCAGTTTTTTCCCTTGGGTGCTATAATTTTCTTTCTCAGCAGTATTTATTAAATTAATCTAGTATTGGCTTATAATAAACAGTCTGATGAAAAACCATGTTTTCTTTATTTCTTCAGTATAAATTCGGTAAGTAATTATGCAGTGGTTCCCATCTATATATACAATGCATTTTAATAATCAATGTCTGTTTACAGTGTGCAACTATTGTAGCAGTAGGAAGCAGTTCTTTCTACTTTGCATTGTAATGTTATATGAAGCAATATAATCTATTGGCTATTTGAACTTAAATTGTTTGAAACATAGCCTTACATCTGTGATAGTCTTATATCTACTTTAGGTGATTGAGGCATTATATTTTTTCTTGAATGTCTTTTCAGAAGTGTTTTAGAGGTCTTGTTTCCTGTCCTCCATGGTCAAAATAGCCAACTATGTAGGTTTTGTGTGTGTGTGTGTGTGTGTGTGTGTGTGTGTGTGTGTGTGTGTAAATTCTTATTTTACTAATGAGAACTTAAAAAGAAATTTGAGCACTTGTGTTTTATTACAGTGAGTCAATTTACTTATAACCTGTCATTTTGCAAACTTTATGTTGATACTCTTAGACTACCCACTGTATGTCAGGTACAATTTTTCTATACCAGCAACTTACTACTTTGAACTTAAAGCTTTCTAAACCCACTTGCTGGCTCTGGAAAGGCACAGCTTGAGGGCTTAAGGACTGTAGGCTATTCAGCATCCTTATCCTTTAGAACCAGTTTTTCTTTTTCAGTCTTGACAAAGACAAGGTGTCCCCCAGAACTCCCAAACTAGCTATGAGCCTGAAATTTGCTTGTCTAGGGATATGAGTCCCATTGTCTGGTGATTATCTTCTCTCATCCCAACTCTACTTTGCTGTCCTTTGTCCCTCTATAGAAGGAAAGAGGGAATGCTGTCCTAGACTGACTCAGCTCTTGCCTGAGACCTAAAGAAAATCTCAGCATTCCACCAAATTTTTAGATATTTTGTACTTTCTGTGGGTAAGAAATTGAGTTGAGACGATAATTGTGTTCCTCTTTCCTGGTCCCTGAGGTGAAAGGCACAACCGTAGCCACCTTCCATTCCTACCAGTTATGAATATCTTCTCTTGTATTCTAGTTTACTAGAGAAGTAGAACAAAGAAGCTTAGATTACACATGACTTTAGCCTTTTGGTAATAGTGTTGTATTGTATCTTTCAAGTATCAATTCTTCCCCTCCCCTTTTTAATATATAAGTTGAATTGTGACTTGTATATTGTGGGTGACAGTTTTGTTTGGGAAAGAACTCTAAATTGGAATTACAGTATTTTTTTTAATATGGTGGTTTGTTTGTTTGTTTTTTTGATGCTGGGGATTGAACCCAGGGCCTTGGATATGCTGAGCACACACACTGCTACCGAACTCCACCTCAGCTATAAATATGATTGTAAAAATAATGGATATGGTGTATACGGTGTATTGGAGGTTATAGTTACACTAATGGGATTGATTTTTTTTTTTTTTCCTGGTAATGGGGATTGAACTCATGACCTCGTGCTTGCCAGACAGGTGCTTATGCCACTGAGCTAAATCCCTGGTTGGGGTTGACATTTTACTTTTATTTTCAGGTTTTTTAAAAAAATGTTTTACTTTTAAAGAACTAAGGAAGACATAATGAATAAAGAAATTTGTACTAGCTGGTCGTGTTAAAATGTAGAACCACCATCTTACTTCTGTAATAGATTTTAGATGTGACTTACTCAAGGATTCAGTCAGTAATAGGTGAATCAAATGAGTAATAGGGAAGGGAATTAATTGATTTAGGAAGTCAAGACCCTTATAGTAACCATGATATTACTTGCTTCCCCTAGAAGGCCTATGAATTACGTCATTTTAGAGATGAGGAGAAAGAATTTCAAGAAGCCTTAAAAAACTTTCCAAAATCATGTAGCTAGTCAGTGGCAGGATCAACAATTTTAGCAAAATCTAGTATCTTTTCTACTGTTGTATGTTAATTTCATAAATGCATTTTATTAATATTATGCCATAAACATTTTTCTTATTTTAGAATTGCTTTAGTAGTAATGATAATTTTTCAGAAAGGAATACTTCATTGTCAGTGATCTATAGTTTGTTATTCTTTGAATATTGTACACTGAATGACTTCGTTCCATATGTAATTTCTCTTCATTGGGTTATTTATAAAGTATTTGTTTGGAAGAAATTAATAAATAGAAGTACACTTTTAGTGGCTCTTGGTAATGTCATGTTGATTTCTAAAACCATTTCTTTTTTTAAATTTTTGTTTTTGTTGGTACAGGTTTGCAGTACATAATGACTGCATTCATTATGGGGAGTTGATACATATATATAACACCTTTTAATTCTTTTTATAACTGCTTCCCCCCCCACTCTCTCTGTTCACTATCACCATCTGTTGACTAAAAACATTTCTTTAATTTACTTTTTTATATGTTAATATAGTCTGTTTGACCAACTAAAAATGTAAAATTGTATAATATATATACATTGGGAATAACTAAAAATGTATCTTAGTGAAATAATAGTGACTATATAATGGAAAGAATAAAGCTGAGGAGCTGGAGGACCATTGAATACCTGAGAAGCTCTAGAGTAGAACCATACTAAAGCTCCTAGCTACACAGTTGTTGGGAAACTACATAGTCATTGTTGAACTTTTTTTAAGTGATGATTGGTACCTCAATTTTCTGTAATTGGCAGGATATTACAGTTAATCTTTCTGAGTTGAATTTGATATAAAGTAAGACTAGACTATAATCTGAATTTTAATCTCTCATTATTATAAACCCTTTCTAGTTTTCACCAGCTTTCTTTGCTAACATTGTAATTCTTTGATGGGAATGTAAAAATTTGTTTTGAGAAGTAGTTTTAGAAGGCTAGTCTATTTTCCTTGCAAATAGGTTTTTTGTATTGAGTTTATAGAAAGATTATTATGTTGTAAACACAACTATTTTAATCGCTAAACGACTTGTTGAGTAATAGTAGGAAATCTAGAAAAAGAGACAACTGATGTCATTTTCAGACAGTTATACTTAAACACCTGGTTTCTGAGAACATGTGTACTTTATGTATTATATTTCCATATCATTTTTGATTAACTGCCTCATACCAGTGAAAGGCAAAATAGTAACTCCCCTTTACTGGACTGATGACTGTCTCCTTTGGCAATTAGTGAAAAGAAACAGTTTTCCCCAATGTTTTCCCATCATGTTTCTTTCCCTTTGTGTGATATGAATAATAATGATCTACTGTTATTGGAAACTATCTATTGAGGATTAATATGTTATAAACAGTTTACAATAAAGGATTTGTTATTTCATTGACCACATCATTGAATCTTCCACAAGATTTACATGAAGTGTTATAACTCTCATTTTAGATACTATAAAATCATCTAGGTGAAGTAATTTGCATAAGGTAGTAAATGGAGTTGAATCTTGGCTCTTTGACTTAAAGCCCCGCCTCCCCCTAGTGGGGATTGAGTCTACAGCCTTTGCATTAAGCTGCCTCCCCAGTCCTTTTAACATTTCTTATTTTGAGGCAGGGTCTCATTAAGTTGCCCAGGCTATCCTCTTGTCTCAGCTTCCAAGATTACTGGCTTAACAGGTATGTACCACCATGCTCAGCTATACGTTTTTTAGTTAATTTATTATAGCAGTCATGGTCATATGTTTTCTTTTTTGAACCTATAGTACTCATGATAATATTTTGATGTTGACATGCAAGTTTAGGAATAGACTTTGGAGCACAAGTGATTGTTTTTAAGTTGTGATTTTATTTGATTCTTAATGATAGATGTTTTATATAGGTTTCTTTGAAGGTTTATGTATGGTAAGGGAAATGTATCTTTAGTAAGTGGATTCTTACTGTTAATTATCACTAAATATCAGTATACTTGAAATTTTAAAAATGATATTTAAAGGTTAAAGGAGATTATTTTTACCAAATGAAGATCCCATTGAAACACTTGTTTTATGCCTTTATCTGCTTGACAATATGGATGGGATACAAAAAACAAAAACAACAACAAAACATGGGATATTGGCATTTTCTTAGGATAAAGTTGTCAAAATAGTTGGTTTATAAGTATCCTCTAAACATTAAATAATGACACCTTTTGAATCATTATAAACTTGGGAATTTGAACATTTATTTCAGTCCATTGTAGTTATTATGCTTATTCATACTCAATTTATTCCTGAGACAGCCTTTTTAAGTTTGTTCCTAAGCACTTTTGATATTACACTAGTGGGCTTTGCTAGCTCTCCTGCTATCTGATATGATGTAAAGAGTGTTCTAGGCCTCTCTTTCCTATGTCCTGCCTCAGATCTGGAAATCACAAAGTATCTAAGGAGCACTGGTGCCTTTTCTAACTACTACAGTCTTTCTTACTCAACTGTCCCCTCTTTTTAGCCTCTAGAAAAATTAAATAAAACGAATACAATTTGAGCCACTTGGCCTCCTGTAGAAATATATCTTTAAAAGAATTGGAATTAATAACCTCAAAAGTAGCAGATCTCAAAAATTTTGGTTTTAAGATCTTTTTATATTCAAGTTATCTTCAGTATTTACCATATTGTAAATAAAAACTAAGACTCAAAACAATCACTTCTTGATTTATTTAAAAATAACTGATAAATCCATTATATTAATATATTTTTTAAGATAATTATATTTTCTAAAAAACATTTAACGAGACAAGTGGACTTCTTTTGTATTTGTGCAAATCTCTTCAGTGTTTGGCATAATAGAGGACTACTGGATTCTCATACCCACTTGTATATTGAATTTATTGCAATACGTTTTTATTGAGGCATATGAAGAAAATCTGGCTTCATAGCTACATGGTTGGAGAAGAAGAATATTTTAATAATTTTATGTATTCACATGTGGTTGGAAAAGGGAATAGTATTTTAATACTTTTATGATAATTTTATGTATTTTTGATACATCAAAACAATAGCACCTTCTTAACATTTCATTGGAATGTAGAATTTATAACTGTAGCAGTATACATTTGGTACTGTTACATTAAAATCCATTAGTCTATTTTACTGGTACTTTGAATGTCTCATTTAGTCATTTGTCATTGGAAAACATTGATTCTTGGTGAGTGATGTGGATCATCTAAATCTTGATGCATTTATGTTATCCATTATCAAAAAAAACCACATCTGTTGCTAGCACTATAGACCTCATCAAAAATTTTTAAAATATTGAATACTTTTTAAGTCCATGGTGGTAAGTGAATGTTTTAAAATTTTTTGGTTTTCAAAACAATTTTTTTGAATTGTCACTTATTTCTTATTGTCATTTATAATAAAATGGTTACTAAATACTGAAGTTGAAGAGCCACAGTTCAAATGTCAGTTGTTCATTCAGGTAGAAAGCGTTCCACAAAAATGTACCTAGTTCAGCTTGCAACTCTTGATACTTTTCTTTGACAACTATATTTTGTTATACAAGAGTGTTTATGTGTTTAAGTGTTAAGCAAAAGTGTTTTATGTGTGCTTGTTTCTCTTCACTCAGTGTATTAAAATAATGTATTCCTAAGGTGTGAAACATAATAAAATTAATAGTTCTTATGGTTATGAAACTGGATTTTTTTTTTTTGAGGGAGTATGAAAAATACAGAAACTAATAGTACAGTTTGGATAACTATCTTGGATTTGTGCCAAGATATCATTACTTTTGTACCATTAATGTAAACATTCATACAGTGCAAAAGGCAAATAACGTGTTATGAATAATATTTTGAATGACCTTGTAGACTTCTAGGAATCTGTGGACCCTACTTTAAGAACCACTAAATTATTTGAAAATTTCAAGTATTTGTTAATCTTTATAAATCTGCCTATTATCTTCAACCTGGACTTTTTAAATTTTACTATTCCAAGTAAATGAAACATTACTCAATTTTTCCATTTTTACTTTGCAAGCCTTGCATACAGATGTACAGAGCTTTCAGTAACAAGGTCATTGGAAAAAAATTAATAAAGAAATTGTACGTTTTAAGCCTGTTTGCTTACAAATGAATTTTTTTTTTTTAACTCTTTTTGAGACAGGGTCTTGCAGTGTATTTCAGGCTGGCTCAATGTGTAACCCAGGCTAGTCTCAAACTCACAATGATCCTCGAGCCTCAGCTTCCTGAGTGCTGGGATTATTACAAATGAATATTTTGCAGAATGTTTAAATAAATTGTATGTCATATCCTAGAATTTTAAGTTTTAATGTAAGTTTAGAGATTCAGTATTGCTTGGTGGTATTAATGTGACCATAAGATAAGTTCTAGATCATATTTAGCTGTTTACTTTTTCTCTGTTAGTATCTTAATTCTGTGTCTCCCCATCCCTGGTTGTTGCCTTTTGAGCTAGAACAGCTAAAATCATTTAAAATAAATAACGGTCAGTGTGTATTAGGAATATTTGGGGTAAGGGAGTTGCAAGACTCTTGTATAATGTCCTTTCCTAATGATATTTTCCTTGACAGTCATTGGCATGCGGGTTAGAGTAGTGAGTACTTATATGTCTCAAACTTTTGAAGTTTTAGTTCATTCTGACTTTGCATTGTTTACTTTTTTAAGGCAGCAACATCAAAACAATATACCTTCCAGTGCTTTATTAAAATTAAATCCTTAGGTGGTAGAAGTACTGGGTGGTGCTTGTCATTTTTGGGCACAACCATCTGTGTTGATTTTTTTCCATCGGTATGAAAATACCTCTGACACCACTAGCTAATTA